>MQRK01226734.1:5145-15155 GCA_001938485.1 Girardia tigrina
CAACTGCCTGACGTGTTGTGGCTCCACGGTGGAACTCATATTTCATTAAAATTCTGATTTCACTGATTTCCATTGCGCTGTTTGATTGTTTGTTGACGAGAAACTATTCAATATATTTGAAATTAAATAATTGATTTTTAAAGAGGAATAATATATCTGTCAAGAAATACCTTATTTATTTTCATACGATAGTTCAAAGTTAAGTTATACACGATTGAAATGTAAGGTGTGAAGTTTGACCCGTTTCATATCGAACAACCTAATAGTTACTCGAGTTATTTTATTTACATCTAGTTATTTTAGTTATTGTTAAATTACTATTACGTCTAGTCATTTGAGTAGTATGAAGTTCGAATATTAAAACCAAATATAGTAGAATGGTAAATAAGAAAGAATTTTGTTTTCTAGAATTATTTATCGAGTGAATGTATCAGTATTGGACGAACATAAAGAAACCAACTAGGCTGCGATTGTTTATCACCGTAATAACGATAAAATTTTTTAACAACTAAATCTTCCTATCTTATTTATGCTTATGTAATTTTATTTGAATTTCATTTTTTTGTGTTGTCGATTAATAGAGTTTTAAAATAAGGAGTTTAAAGAATAAGAGGTACGGCAGATATAAGACAGATAAAGTAATGTCTCGGTTTTGTTTTATTCGAGGATTAAAACTTAATTTGGTAAATTGAACCACTTAATTTCAGTTGCAAAGCGAGGTTAATAGTAATAATTTAACTAAGGTAAAGTCCTTATATGTTACATCAATAATTTAAATACAATGAAAGATTTTCTTGATAGGTTGACTATAATTAGGCGAACTAAATAACACTGACACGCAATATATAGTAGAAATATAATCGATATAATACGAACGACTTAAACGAGATTTAATAACGATCGTTGATCACTCTATTTCCTTTTAGCAACCGTTCAAACTTTAATAACAGAAACAAAATACAGGAATAATAATAACTTTATCATCCCCGAACGACACTCTGCTAGGTGGGGAGCCCATAGCCCATCCCATTTTTTATTAGAACCCACAGGCCCTTCGGACTCGGCACTGTTAGACAGATGTCGAGCGAGAAGAGGCGTCCGACCCCTATATAGATAGATACTAAAATGAATAGTGAACAAGACATAGTTTAAGATAGGGTTGTGGCTGACCCCTAATAGCCACTGGGGGCTCTGAGTGCTTAAAACTGTTATAAATAAAACTAGGGGCGTGACAAATTGATTGTCATCACTAATAAAAAGCTTGCATATCGTTTTTTTCTATATTTGATTTATTTGAATCCTCATTGTTAAAAACTTTGACATTTCTTTTCTTAAGGGATTCATTGTGTTTCAGTGTACATTGTTCCCAGTAACCTAACCTGGAAAGAGCATCGACATTAACATGATCCTTTCCCTTCCGGTATTCTATAACCATATCGTAAACTTCCAGTTCAGATTTCCATACACAAAATTGGGAAGTGTTCGGACTATCCCATTTAAGAAAACATTTTAAAGCTTCATGGTCAGTTCGAACTGTAAATTTTTGTCCTAATAAATAAATATAAATTGAATAATATAAAAGTATAAATTGAAAAAAACTCTTTTCTAGTAATGCAATATTTTCTTTGACTTTTAGTCAATGTTTTTGACTCAAAGGCCACAACTCTTTCTGAACCATTCTGAATTTGTGATAATACCACTCCTATAGAATTTTGGGATGCATCTGTATCGAGAACATAGTATCCATCACATATCGGTAAGGCTAATACTGGCGGAGAGGATAGTGCTTCTTTAAGTCTATTAAAAACATTAATTTTATCATCATCCAAATCAAATTTAGCATCTTTTTGAATCATTCGTGTTAAAGGCTCCGATAACATAGCATAATTCTTGATAAATCTCCGATAATAATTGCACAGGCCCAAAATAGACTGCAACTCTTTAACACACATTGGTATATGCCACTGTTTAATTGCTGTTATTTTATCTGGATCTGTTCTTACTCCATCAGCATCAATAACATGACCCAGATAGTGTTCTCTGGTCTTCAAAATGCAACACTTTTCTGGTGAAAGTTTCAGGCCAGCTTCTTCAATTCTCTGGAATACTAAGCTTAATAGTTCATTATATTCTTTTATAGTTCTTCCGAAAATCAGAACATCGTCTAAATATATTATACACTTACTTCAATTCTCTTTTTGCAGAATAATATTCATCATTTTCTGGAAGGTAGCAGGAGCAGAGCATAGACCAAAAGGCATTCTTGTAAATTCGAACTGTCCATGCTTTGTTGTAAAGGCAGTTTTTTTCATATCATCAGACTTAATAGGGATTTGATAATAACCACTAGACAAATCTAGCGTTGAGAAGTATTTGGCCTCTCCAATAGCATCAAATATTTCTTCATTTTCTGGAATATGATATATTGGGCGATCTGTTTTAGCATTTAAACCTCTATAATCCACACATAGTCTTATATCTTCGTTTTTGTTTTTTACAATTACGAGTGGAAAATTCCAAGAAGAATTACTCTGCCTTATTATTCCAGCATGTTCTAGCTCCTTTACTTTAGAATTTACCACTTCCTCGAAACCAATTGGTATTCTTCTAGGCTTAAAAACTATAGGTTTAGCTTCTCCTGTATCAATTGAATGCTCTATAACATTGGTAAGACCCACATCTAACGAGTATTTGCTAAAAATATCTATATTTTTCTTTATGATATGTATTTTTTAATTTTTTTACAATTTCTGCAACATCATCCATATTTTTCTCAATAATAGAACATATATCTGATAATCTAGATATTTCTCTATGTTTTGAAATCTGGGATAAACTGCATATACTTCTTTTAGTATTCTGAATTTTGTCATCTCTCCATTCTTCAGCGTATCCAAGTACTGAACCCGCGTGTAGCGTTTTAAAACCTCCATCTGGCATATATAGCCGGACCCAGAAGGAGCCATCTTTCAGAAATACAATAGAGTTTCCAATTAATAAATTTTTATCCGCCATTTTTGTTGTCCCCAGTAAAAATCATATCTATTCCGGACCTTGATAACTTCTGATTATTTTCATCTATTACTACTCCTCTAACCAGATATTCTCGAGTTCCACAATACTGAACATTATCACATAAAATCACACGCATCATTAAGCAATTTTGAGTTTCTTCAGCACCCCTCTCCGTATACGAACTCTGAAATACGGTAGGGATTAGTTTAAAGTTGTTGCAGCTTCAGTAGCTGAAACAAATGGGACAATTATCTTATCCATTTCAATAGCATCAATATCTGGTCTAATTATTTTATTTTAATAATTATTACATTACATTACATTTTTTAATTAAATAATTATTACATTTTTTCATGCTTCGTAATCCGATAAACATACCTGGAGATATATGTAGCATAATATCAAAGACATGCTTGGTTAAAATTGGACCAACATTTACCAATAATTTTACCTTTCCTTTACAACTAACTACCTGATTATTAGCACATTTTACTTTGTTTCTGATGGATATATTTTTATATTTTCTCGCTGAGATAGTTGTTTTGCAAAGTTTTCACTTACAACATTCAAATCTGCACCTGTATCAAACATAACATTATTCTTAATATTTCGAACTGAACACTGAACTATCTGCTTATTTGCTAACGGCTGATTTTTTAATAGCGCTTCTTTGTAAAGTGGACGTTTCGGTTTCGTTGTTGTACCGTTAATGTAAAATACATATTGGTCGATTAGATCCGGTTTTTTCAGGGGTTTAGTTTTCGCCATTCAGTTAATTTGCCTTTCATTATCTCTACTTACTTCTGAAATCGAATCTGAATTTTGACATTCCGATAACTCCGTTTCCTGTAACAACTTAACAGATTTAAGGTTTGGGCAATTTGTTTTTTTGTGGTTCCCACCACATTCGTAGCAAATTATAGCTTGGCGAAAACGTTTGATGTATCCGACTTTATTACATCTAAAACATTTACGTTCGGTGCTCTTCAAATTATCGAACAATCGATTATTTTTAAGTTTAAATATTTCATCCTTCAGAAATTTTATTTCTGCCTTTAGTTTTTGGTTCTCCTGAAGTAATTCCGCAATCCGATACGCTTTTGTTCATTTTATACAATTCGTAGTTATTTTCGTCACTATTGTCGCATTCGTCTTTTTTCACCATCCCGAGAGCTTCGGATAGTGTTGTCGGTTTGAGAATTTTGAAGACTTTAGAGATCCGTTTGTCCAGTAGTCCGTGCTGGAAAATTTTAACTATGGAGTCCTCTGATTTGATATTTAGCTTAAACGCTTCTAATTTTACTCTTTCTGAAAAATCTAGCAATGTTTCTTTTTGTTCTTGCCTCATTTGCAAGATTGGTAACAATTCACCGACTTTAGATCTTTGCATGTCGAATTTTTCGATCAATTTTGAAGCCAGTGTTTGCGCATTACAGCATTTCCAATCGGAATTGCATTGAATTTCTGCAATGAGATCTTTGTCAAAATACGAAGAAAACACCTCTATTTTCGTATTTTCGTCTAATTCCGCTTCTTCGAATAATGTTAAAATTTCTTTAACATTATTGACGTGTTCCGCAATCGATTTTTCCTTCAGATGAATTTTTTCGAGGATAAACAATTTTTCTTCTTTTTTCTTGAATATTATTTCTTCTAAAAACTTCTGCGCAGTTGCATTTGTTCGTGACGCCATGTTATAGTCTTAAATAAAAGATTAATAAGATGGACTATAAATATTTATTAACAATAAAACAATGTTTACATAGTAATATTTAAACAACATATAAATTCCTATTGTTTAATAATTTCTATTTTTTTGACTCATTTTTTAATAATTATCATAAATGATAATATAACAAAATGTTATGGGTTTGACGCCATATACATCGGTGAGGTTTGTCGTCATCTCTGTAAATGGATGCAGGAACATAATTGCAGGGAAAGTGATAGCAATATTGATCAACATAGGAAGAACTGTTTGAAACTATTGAAAGTATATTCATGATTTATAAATTACATAATGATTACATAAGCATTGATTTGATATATAAAAGCGAGTATATTTTTGTTAATTTTAGTTTGATAATGACGGTTGATCCGTCTAAATTGATCACAATAAATTTTGACGAACGTTTTTTTATTTTTCAACATAATTTATCGTCATTTTTTAAATATTTATTGTGAAAATTAATTTAAGTGAGAATTTTAATTAACTCTTTGTTAAATTTTTTGATCGCTTTGAACGATTATAATATTGAAAAGTTTGATAATTTGGGAAATTTGTGAAAATTAGAAGTATTTGCAACGTCAATATCAGAATTCATTTTACTTAAATTATATCTTTATTATAAAACAACTTTCAAACAAATTTTCCAAATATTTTCTTAATTAATAATTAATCAGCTTAACTCTATTTTCAAATAATTTTTCATTCATTTATAACTTTAATCAAATTAAAAACAACATTCAACTTTTTTAAAATTTTTAAACAATATATATATATATATATATATATATATATATATATATATATATATTTATATATATTTGTATATCCATGGAATTAAGAAACCTGTTTTTGAAGGCCTTCTACTCTATCAATTTTCTTCAAACTTTGCATACTTACTCATTTTCGATTACAATAAATGATTATGTAAAAATTTGATCGAAAAAATCTTTATAAGATCCCTATAAAAATCAATTTGTTTGGACGAGTTAAGTTAAGCAAACAAATTGGTTTTTATTTTTTATAAACGAGTCAGAAAACAACACGCAACGTAAATCTCTGAATAACTATGTATTGTATATAACAAAATAACTATTCTCAGTAAATCACGATAAAAATAATTGTAACCTTTTCTTACTTTGTTTACCGAAACGACGGAGATTCTGGTACGGTTGATAAAATAAAATCAGTCAATATCTCATTAAATGTTTAAACGAGAATCACAGAGTAATGGGACAAAATATAATCGGAAAAATTTTCCTCGTTATAGGATGTCTAACTATTTTCTTTGGTGGCGCACTGTTATCCTCTAAATAATTGTTGAATTCTTCTCTACTTGATGAACGTTACTCAAATATATAAATATAACAGATGAGACAAAAAATAAAGTTAAGTAATTAATATTTGCTAGGCGATAAGTTTTAATTTGACTTTGTGAATTAATTCTATTTTTTTATTGATTCAATTTTATTTATCGTCTGAAGTCTGTGAATTATTACTTTTACATGTTTCCATTATTCTCTCTGTTGTAGACAAAGAAAACAAAAAAAAATAAATAATAATAATTCATACTCCAAAGAAAAAGTAAATACATAATCTAATAAACAAAAAAAATAAAAATTTATCAAACAACATCACCTTTAAACAAAACTCACATATGAAATGAAAAATAAAATTAAATATATAAAATTTAGTCAGGTAAAGATAAATGTCATGTCACGGGTGATGATACAATAAAAAGGAAAATAATAAAAGAGTTATTAGTACGTCTTAAAAAGAATCAAACGAACACAATTGAAATATCTTGACTGGCCGATAATACAACAGTCCCCCCCCTAAGAAAACGGAGTTTTGTAGGTTTTTTGATTGCTCGTTGATTGCTAAGAATTAATTGAATATGATTAGTCTATGATTTTAACATTTCTTAAGTTGTATGTTTTATGTTTGTTGTTTTTAAGAATTGTTATATGGTTTGTTTCGGTGTTTATTACGTTATATAGTCCTTCGAACTTTTCGTCAAAACCTGCGCTGTTTTGAATTTTTATATAGGCTGTTTGGTTGTGTGTTCTAGGTTCCATTTCATTTATCATTGAACTTTTTTTTCACTAATTTTTGTGAATAATTGGAGGTTAAATTTTGTTTCCGTTAATTTTTTAAACACAGACTTGTTGTCAAAGTTATGAGGTTTTAATCTGAGGGCTAAATTTGTTTCGTTTAGTTTTGTTAACCAGTCATGGTTGTTGCCCTTTGTCCTTAATGTTTGTTTTAAATAGCGGTTGAAGATTTCTACTTTCCCGTTAGATTAGGGATTGTATGGTGTTGACTTGTACTTTTTGATATTCAGATTTTCGCACAGTTTTGTGAACTCGACCGATTGGAATTGTTTGCCCTAGTCTGTCATGATGCATTTTGGTGGACCATATCTCACTACCCAGTGTTTTTCGAATTTTTCGCATATTGTTTTAGCCGTTATGTTCTTGGTTGGGATGGCTTCAAACCAATTGGTTTTCCGATCGATTATACAAAGAATGTATTTATATTCTCTATTCGGTGGGAGAGGTCCAATGAAATCTGTGTAAAATTTCTAACTTGTTCAATTCTTCGTATTTGTATGGAGATAGTTTGTGTTTTTTGTGTTTTGTTTTTGTTACAGATGATACAATTTCGTGTGAATGTTTTTATATCTTTATGCATGTTTTTCCTACAGACTTGTGTTTTGAAAATATTATATGTTGTTTTGGGTCCGTAGTGACCAAAGTCGTGAATGTTTTTCATGCAGATGATTCTTAGATCTTTCGGGATTAAAGGTCTGTTGATTAGGTTGATACATTTGTCGAACCAAATCTGGTCAATCTTTTTTATATTAGTGATGTGTTTTGACATTCACTGAGTACCTCGTCTTGTTTGTTTAATAAGTCATTTGTGTTCAGTGTCTTTATGAAACTTATGTTGTTGATAGTATTACGTGATAAAAAATCTGCAACAATGTTTGTTCTGCCTGGTATGTATTGTATGAGACAATTGAATTGCGATATATAGCATGTGTGATTTAGTTAACGAGGGCTTGGGTTTTTTAATGTTAACGCGTGTGTTAAAGGCTTGTGATCAGTATGAATGGTGAATTCTCTGTGAATCAGGTAATCTTCGAAATGTTTCATCGCTCTGTAAATCGCCAGGAGTTCTCTATCGAATGTTGAATGGTGAGACTCGGTGGTGTTGAGTTTCTGTGAAAAAAAGCGATTGGAATGTTGGAAGAATTGACGTATTGTGATAATGTTGCTCCGATTGCAATGTTTGATGCATCGGTCGTTAAAGTCAGTTTAGAGCTTTGTTGGATCATATGAAGTTTGTTAATGTTTGGCGAGATGATTTTTTATTGAATTGAAGTTTTCTAGACTTGTTTCATTCCAACTTATTTTTTCGAGTTTCGTTTTGTTTTTTTTCATGTCCGTACGAGGTACTAAAAGTGCAGAACAACTTGGAATGAATTTATGGTAAAAATTTACCATCCAACAAAATCTTCTGATTTCTTGTACATTCTTAGGAGGTTCGATTAGCCTTATTTGTTCTAGTTTTTCAACGATTGGATAAATAACTTCGTGTTCGATTGTATGACCTAAAAAGGTTATCTTCTTTTTATTAAATTCACATTTTTCTAGATTTAATTTTAGTCCGTTGTTCTTTAGAATTTCGTAAACGGTTACGACGTGATTTTTAATTAACTTCTCGTCAATGCTTCCAATTAAGATATCGTCTAAGTAAGCTACTGCATAATCCAGTTTAGATAAGAGATTATCCATATGCCTTTGGAAGGTGGACGCGGCATTTTTGAAGCGAAAAGGCATTTTTAAGAATTCAAAGAGTCCGAATGATGTTAAAATTGCCGTCTTTTTGATGTCTAATTCTGCCATTTTGATTTGGTAGTATGCTTTTTCGAGGTCGAGCTTTGTGAAAATTTTAGCCTCTGCTAGTCTTATCGTTACATCTCTTATGAGTGGTACTGGATATTCATCTTTTGTTGTTATTGTGTTTAGTTTTCGGTAATCCCCACAACATCTCCCAGGATTTGTCTTTTTTTTAATTTCATAAGCAATGGAGAAGACCCATTAGAATCGGAGCTTCTGATTATGCTTTTGTTAATCATATCGTTGAAAATGTTCTTTGCTTCTGTAAGTTTCTTTGGTGGTAAGATCCTTGTTTTGGCGTGTGTCGATCAAAGTTTTTAAAATCAAAGTTTTTAAAACAAATCTGATCAAAGTGGTGTTGGGTTGATTATTCTCGTCTCTTAATTTGTGTGTGAGTTCGGCTAAATATTCAGGTGGTTTCCTATCTCAATATAAAAAATATTTTATTTCTAACTTATTAAGTTTGTATTTTAATTTACAGAAGTCTTTACAGCGAAATTCCTTACCATTTTTAACTTAAATTATTTTACAATAAATTTACAAATTTTTATTATTAGAATTTATTTTATCTTATTTTACTCCAAATTTATAATTTTTATATAGTTTAATGTTATGGAAATTTCTTTCATTTTATGGACGTAGTCAGGTTAACAAGGCCGCGTTATTCAATCACGATCCATTTTATTTCAGCGGATATTTATTTGATGTTCAAATTCACGTATTTTATGTACTTTTTAATTTTATAAATAACAATTACACTAATTAAATAATTAAATTTTCCGGATCTCTAAGAATTAAAATTATTTTTATAAAACTATACACAAAGGGAAATATGATATGAATTTCTGTTATTTCACATTATCTGGTACAAGATCTAGTTGTCTTTATTCTGAATCATTGCGAAAGACAGTGTTCCACACATTATACATTCTATTTACCATGGACATGTTTCATTACATTGAAAATGTAATCGGTAACTTCTTCTAGATTTGTAGTGCAAGAAATATGGAAAATTAATATTAATGATACATTTGATCAAAATTCTGAACGAATTTTTTAGTTGTGGTTTATATGTTCTTTCATATATTGCAATAATAACTGTACTTATTTGACCTATTAGTAGTTGTTGTTTGAGAATATAAAAGAAAAAAAATATATTGAAATGTTTGAGTTTCGAAAAATTTGTGTTTTAGTGATTTTGATTTTTGTGAAAAGAAATGTAATGAAAAATGTAAAAAAAAGGAAAAGAAATTTGATTAATTTGATTATGTGTCTTGTTTTAATGTTTTATTTAATGAATTAGAATTTTGATATCTAATAAAATTTTAATATATAGATATCGATTTTTCTTTAATTATATTAAA
>MQRK01226734.1:18786-33165 GCA_001938485.1 Girardia tigrina
AAAAAAACTAATCGAAATTTAAAAATGTCGAAATAAAATATTTGTCCCATTAAAAAAATGTGTCGAATTAAAAAATTTGTGTCGAATTGTCTTGTGTCGAATTGTCTTGTGTCGAATTGTCGTGTGTCAAATTGTCTTGTGTCGAATTGTCATGGAACCAAAAATTTTAAAACAATTAAATAAAATTTTGAATTATCAAAAAAAACTATATTATGATTTTATAATAATGACAAAAAATAGAACTTTGTTTATACGAATTAATTTTTAATTATTGGCGCGATTTTATTATAAACATTTGTATATTATCCAAAGTCGCCATTGAAAAATTGTTCTCGAGAAATAAACTGTTTAACTGAATCATTTTTGTTTTTTTCTCTCATTTTCAATTTAATCGAGTATGGAAGCAATCGGCGCTCAACTCAAAATTCTCAATATGGAAGACGATCCCAATTGGTTCAAAGCCGAATGTGATAATAAAACGGGTCTCGTCCCAGCCAATTAGATTGAAATACCGCCCCATCCATGGTATGTTCCGTACTGTTCTCGCGTCGAGGCAGAAAATCGCCTACTGGAACTATCGGAATCTTCGAATGTACACATTCAACCCAACGGCGCTTTTCTCATCAGACAGAGCGTCAATTCAAAGGGATTGTTCAGTCTTTCAGTGAATCTGCAATCGATCGATGACACGATCGTACTGGTGTTGTCGAAAATCCGTAACGAAAACATCCATCAGGCGATCAATTCGGTCGATCATTCCGGGAATAGCGCTTCCGATTTGTCGCGGATGTCGTTGATCGATCACGATCGATCGTCGAAGGGAATTGTTGCCATTAACAACATGGACAATTACTCGTCGTATTCGAAACCGGTGGCGTTTCCCGACTCGTATTATCCGCCAATCGATCAACCTCAACTTCAACAGTCAATGATGATTTATAAATCGCTATCGACCTCGACGATCAAGAAGCTGGTGAGTTTTCGAATCGACTCGTCAACGGGAACAACGATCTTTCATCGTCGGGATCACGGTGCGTGCAGGTGTGGTGGTGACCCTTCAAAAGTACGAACGCCACCAAAATATGGTAAGCTTTATCGATCGGCGAGCAAATCTTCCCGTGTCATATTTCAGCACACGACCACTCCGTTCGTTCCACGAGATGCACGGAACACATCCCGGGCACATCAAACGTCCTTATCAACACCAGTGATTACACAATCAATACATATGTTTTCCATTGAAATTTTTTGACTTAAAAAACATTTTGTTTATTTTTTTAATTTTTAAATTATTTTTCATGGAATGCTGATAATTTTTTATATTATGACTTAATTTTATATTTGCTGGGGCCCGTAAGGAACTTTACCCGAGTCTTCATTACTTCGTGGGAGGAGGCCGGTGTGCAGTGGCTGTCAACTGGCAATTATTTCGGTGAATGTGTTAGAAGATGGTAAGGACTATGGTCGGTACGGGTTGATGATTCGTGTTGAAGAAACGGTGCAGGTGATGTATGGGTTAGCGGTATACGTGCAGTTTTATGTGACCTTTCCAATCGAGTGTAACGGCAGGTTGATCTCATACCGGGTTCTGGTAATGCCAGAACATATATATAATAAATATATATAGAATTTCAATAAGCGTGTTTTTAATGTAATTACGACTTTAAAATATATTGAAATTAAAATATCTATATTAAAATATAACTACTATTCCTTACAAGCATTATTGTGGAAGATGTGTCAGAAATTTAATTTAATTACTTAAACGCTGATTTTACATGAAGAGAAATTAAATAACTTAGAGAGGATTCTTGAGGAAAGATTCTCCAGTCGTGACCTTCATACATTCAACGTGAAGCCTTTTACCCTTGAACCGAACTGTTCTTTATAATTTCCGTTGATGAGTACATAGTCTTTTTTATTCAATGAGAAGTCTGTAATTTTATCATGGCCATAGCAAGTTTCATTAATTTGGCCATTTGCTGTGAAATTTTCAATGATTCCGCGAATCACCATGATTTTGTTTCTCAGATCAGAGTGATTTTTAGATATACGGATTATAGTTGATTTCCATACATTTATCAACAACGATTTTTAAAAAAGGTATTTAAATTGATATTTCCCAAAATAATGTAATTGATAATATTTTAATAGAGATATTTCTTTAATTTCATAAAATTGTAGAGATTTTATAATATATTTGTGTTTCAAAAGGTTTAATTCATAAAGTATTTAATATCTTATCATGAAATTTAACTTTAAAGACATTTTTCTAATTTGATAAAATATTTTATAAATGAATTAAGATAGAAATCTATTTAAAGTTCTATAATTTTTTAAAGCTTTTTCGTAACACAATCTCTCTCTGGTAGTCGAATTGATATGCAAACATGGATGACCGACGACTCTCATTGTTCCATCAGAACTGCATTCAATGGAAGTGCAAGTGTATCGTCGTTTGAAGCTTCGAGCTGCTTTAAAATAACAACAATTCGGAAACATACATATCGACCATTTGGAATCATAATTGTCTTGGAAATTATCTCCGGTAATAATGAAACTAAGATAGATAAAAAATATATAAATCATTTTTGTAATATGTAATACAGTGATTTTCATACAACCATATAACGAAATGAATCCTCCTTGTTGTATAAATCGGATACTTTCCATTGTTAAATGTTTGTTTTCGTATAATTAAAACTATCGAATGAACAATAAGCTAAGGACACTAAATATTAATTTTATAGTTAATGGAAAAAATTGTCGCTAAATCGACTTCATCCACTGAATAATAGAGAGAAAAGCAAAAATACGATAATAAATATTGAATAATTACTTTCTTCACACAGTTGATAATCTGTAGGAAAACGACAAAGTTTCATGATAATTTATTGACAAAAATGGAGTAATAAACGTTTTAATAGATAATTCAAACCCAGTAGTAATATTTAACATTATTCTTTTCAGAGTAATGCGTCTAATTTAATGTATTAAAAAAATTGGTAAATATACTTAATAATTCATCGTTTTTTTCGGAATCGTTTTTTTATAAATAAATTACGAAAAATATTTTTACAAAATGATTGAATTTTTATTGGAGGCCAAACATTAGGAAGCCAGACGGCGGTGGCCAAATGGGCTGCTCCCAAAATAGACTTAACGTATTAAATATATTTATAATAAAATTATAAGGAACATGATATCTTTCAATATTATTCATTGGAAATACGATCATTAATTCAGTAGAGTAACAAACAACATGTTTCGTTGTAAGATGACGAGTTTATCATTTCTCAGATTCTCCAAGAAATGGATAATATTATCGAGACTCATCTGGAATTAGAGAGCAATTTAATTGCGAATTCAATTGCGTTTGACTATCGATTACTGCGAACCAATATTCCCATCCGAGCTCTCTGGGGGGGAAACTTTCCCATTCCCAAAATCTTTGAATCCTCGCCCCAAATATTTTTACAGATTGTAATGTATTAAATAATTAAATGTAATGTTTTAAAATAAATTAATCTAATTTTCAATTTATTATATTTTTAAAAAATTTTCAGTATTCTTTTATTTTTCTTTATAATTTTATGTAAAAATGTTTCTGAAAATAGTTTTAAGACTCAGATTGATTAATCAGGTTAGGACCATTCAGTAATATAAAGTATCCATTTGATAATAAATCCATGTCTAAAATTTAAAGATAATGTTAAAGTTAACCAATTGAAATGCTTACGTAAAATTCATACATACTCAAATGTCAATTTAAGAATAAAAGGTTCATTTGATAATGTAAATTATATAAAATAAGTTTTTCTATCCATTAGCACATATACATACACACATACAACATACACACATGATATTAGGACCATTAGTTAATAAAATGTCCATTTAATAATATACAATTAAACATCTTTATATTTAAACTTTGAATATATTTGAGGATATATCAAATTGATACTTAGGTTCCATCTCAAGAGCGGAACTGGCGGTTCATATACTCACAGATAAAATGAAAAAAACTCTAAAAATCGTAATATTTCCACATGAAATATCTTTTTATTAACAAAACGTTAAGAAAAAAAAGTTATTAAAATATATTTATTTTCATTGTGTCAGATGCAATTCTAGTCCAATTGATAGTCTCTCTTATAGAATCTCCATTTCCAAGAATTCAGGATGTCATATCTGATCGAAAGAACCATTCTAAAAATCACTACAGTCATTTTTTTCCGGACTGGATAATTCTAACATTTGGTATTTGTAAAAGTAAGTATTCGCAATAGTCGCAGAATACTCACTTTTACTAATAAACTAAAAAAAACTGTTTGAAAAATTTACAAAATAAAAATAGTAAGTAAAATATGATGAACGTCTATAAATTAAGAAAGAACAAAAACAACCTTTTTCGTTGATACAATTTTATTGAAGACCCAAAAATTCAGTGCAACAAATAACAAAAAAATCATTTAACGTCTGCTACTAAGTCACTTCTATCGCGGTAAGTCATTAGTTTCTGTTTCCAATCTTCGTTTTAATCTGTTTAAACAACCACATTAAATTTTCCTTTAGTACGATATTTATTTTTCGTTCTCCAAAATAAAGGATTTTTCTTTGCGATATCCTCACCGAGCGACACTCGATTCACATTCAATAAATTACCCGAAACAAAATTCAAATAGAAAATCAAATTTCCGTATTTAAATTCCATTGAGATTCAATTAAAAAATCGATAAAATTTTGAACGACTCAAAAAAATTGCTAAATCAAAACGATAATAATAATAAATCGTTTAATATATATATCCCATTGAGATTCGATTAAAAAAATCGATAACAGAATTAAATTTGCCTAGCGAAAGATTATTATTAGACTATTAATTCTGTAATTTGAACGACTGAAATTTCGAACGAAATATGCCAGACTGGTTTTTATTTAACCCGTGTATAAAAAGAGCCTCTATTGCCGAGCATAAATTCTGTGTTAAAACCGAATCTTCCATTTCCACAAAATCTATTAATGCATTTGCTTGAAGAAGATCGTGTATTGATTTCTTTAAAACATCAACAATCACTTTTTATCCACCTAAAATTTAATAAAGCAGCTTTTTTTATTGAAGATCAAAAATTAAAATATTTAAATGGAAATTGAATTATTTGAAAAAAACGGCAATTTTTGTAAACTAGTTTACATTTGTCGAATTGACTGACAGAGTGCAGCTGATTTAGTTAGAGCGCACACTCAATAAATTAGTAAGGTCATAGTAACACGACAAATCACTGGCTCTCTCCGCAAAATATGTAAAAAAAATAAAGCAAATAAATACTCTACAGGTCACATAAATCAAAATCACGTACAAAAAAAATATCCCCAATTCTTAATTCCGAATTAAGTGAATCAAAATCACATACCAAAAAAAACAATAAAAGGTTTATACAGTATTAATCAAAAGGAATTTTCGGGCCGGATTCTATAATCGGTCTTCTATTCAGTTCACGATATTTTTTCAGGCCACCAAAGTCGGACAACGACTGAGAGCAACATTACAACTGTACGACGGTAAAGGTGGCTCCAGCATGCAGCCAACGGTGCCTGTGTAACGATGCCAATTTCTCTGTTTGCGCATGCGACATTGATACCAGTCGAGTTTCAGTCGAATACTGTCTTGTCTTTCGGTTTAGATTCACTTTGGATATTCTTCGAGAAACGGATTTACCGGTTATAAACCATTTGAATAGCGCTAGATCCGCATAAATTGTTTTTGGTTTTCTTCCATAATTTATATTTATTTCGATACATTTCTATATCGAATTATTTTATGATTATTACATAAAATAATTTAACCATTTATTAATAAATGAATACTTGTTTTTATTAAATGGACCTCATTGTATTAAAATAAATGAGAGGGATTATTATAATTATTATAAGTAAAATAAAACTATACTGACCGTCAAATTTATTCGTAAACTTCATTTTTCATATACAAATCGTTTATCAGAAATACTTGTATAAATAAATTATTATGTACTTATGAATGTTAGATTATTATAATATATATATATATATATATATATATATATATATATATATTATAATAATATATATATATATATATATATTATTTAAAATAAAATTAAAATGATTATAACGTTTTTCAAAAACATTTAAAATATTAAAAAATAAAAGAATTTTAAAATTAGAGTAAAAGAAGGTAAAATAAATTATATATAATTATAAATATATAGAAATTTATTATTAAATAATTTAAATTAAAGATGGTAAAGAATTGTCTGTAAAGACTTTTGTAAATTAAAATACAAACTTAATAAGTTAAAAACAAAATATAATTAATAAAATTTAGAATGAAATAATTTCATTGAAAATTTTAAAACGTTATACTTCAATAATGTTTGAAAAGTATAACGTTATTGAAAAGAATATTTAGTTTCAAATTCCTTCAATGCTTGTACTTTTTTTAAAAATCTTTTCCGAGTGAATTTTCAAAATTATCAAATGTTTGGCTACAATATTTGTAATACATTCTGAGTCTATATATGACATAATTTGAATTTTAAGTTCGCAAATTGTATTTCAAATAATAACAATTGTATTTTAAATTAGTAAATTGTATTTCAAAAATTAACATTTGTTTTTCAAAAAATAAAAATTATATTTCAAAAAAAATAAATTGCAAAAAGATACCCAATTTATTTAGATGTACCTTGAACAGCGCACAAGTTATATTTGAAATTAAAATCTGAATCGGCAAACAACCAATTTAAACAAATACATCACACGCCCCCTGCCATCAACACACATTCACTGCATCAGCAAGGGGTCAAGCCAACTTAATTTGCTGTCTTTAGACCGCACCCCGAGTCACCGAATTTTATTTGTTCCTGAGTATAAACTCGGCTGTCGCGGTGGCCAAAACATTTTATTGTGACAGCCTCGTGATCTCCGGCATTAGAGTCCCACTTGCAGCTGTTTCTCCGCTCGCTTCAGTGGCACGCTCAATAGCACCACCACCAGATTGCTTTTTTCGCCTGCCTCTTGCTGCTTATCTACCAGTACCATCAGTCACATTGCAGGGTGCTCCTGTCGCACAGTACGGTCTACGCGTCCGATAATATTAACAGCTTCTTTTTCATCACGTACAGCCCGAATCACGCAGCTCCTTCGTCATTCCTTGTCTTCTTGATCGTCCGATTGAGCTCGTCCTTCAGCTACCACAATTAGCCGATCAGAGGACAGCCTCTGGTGTTGCCGCCAACCGGTTCCGTCCGAGCACTCCCTGTCGAATTTGCTTGTCCACCCAGTTTTCAACCACTTCCGGCCCGCGTATTCGACTGATATACTTGATTATGATTCCGTAAATAATCGTCAGATCTCGATGCCGTCTCAATTTCCCGCGTTTTTCGATCGCCCGCGCCTTTCGCTCCTCTTTCGCTTTTTTATTTTTAAACATTTATAGATAAATTTCTTCTTGATCGCCCGCACCTCTCGTGATCCGCTTCTCGATTGCCTCGCCGTTTTTTCCGAACGACGACCTGATGCACACGGCCCAATTGTGCCGCTGCGCATTTTCGATTTTATCCATGTCCGCTTCATCTATGAACACGAACAGCCGGTCACTGTCACCCATCCCGAATGGTTTCACCGCGCACAACAGCAGCCCAAATCCCAGCCGGACGAGAAACAAATTTATGAGGAACAATATTTCGATTACATAATCTAGATCTAAAAATTTTAAATATAAATAATAATATCGATGTATAAATATATATATATATATATATATATATATATATATATATATATATATATATGTATATATATTATTTTCTTCAAATTTGCATAAATCTTATTTTGTTTCTGTTTTATTATTTTTTTGCAATGTTTATAAATTTAAATCTTTAGAAATATTTTAATGGACATATCCCGTAAAAAATTCAATTCCTAAATAATTTTCTTTAATTTTAAATCATTCCATTTTAAATTATTTTTTTAATAAAAGTTTCCTTCTACAATAACATTCTAATTTTATTTTAAATAGTGTTACAAAATATATCAAAATCTTCTTTACAATATTCTTTAACTTCGAAGAGGATATTTTAATTGTGAATTTTTATAAAAAATTGTCTCAATTTAATTAAAATATTATCATTATTCTAAAATTTTTACAAAACTTATTTCATTTTAATTAGTGATATACTATCTGTGAACTATAATTTTTACAAAAATTATTTCAATTTAATTGGTAGAAATGTTACCTATAAAATACATATTTTATAAAATCTTATTTATTTTAATTAGTAAAAAATATTATCTATAAACTTAAACTTTTTATTTAAAAGATTATTTCATTTTAATTAGTCGAACATTATTTTTAATTTTTTCTAAAATATAAATATGATTTTTAATTTGAAAATTAATTTTTTCAAAAATATGATTTTTGTGAGATCAAATTTAATTCTGTATTAAAATTTTGAAATTACTTTATTATTAAATACTAATTTTTTTATTTAAACATTATGAAAAAGAAAAGATTATTGTAATATATATATATTATTTAGAATAAAATTAAAATGATTATAACATTTTTTAAAAACATTTAATATATTAAAAAAATATATGAATTTTAAAATTAGAGTAAAAGAAGGTAAAATAAATTTTAAACATATAGAAATTTATTATAAAATATTTTAAATTAAAGATGGTAAGGAATTGTCTATAAAGACTTTTGTCAATTAAAATACAAACTTAATAAGTTAAAAATAAAATATTTTTAATAAAATTTAGAATGAAATAATTTCATTGAAAATTTTAAAACGTTATACTTCAATAATGTTTGAAAAGTATAACGTTATTGAAAAGAATATTTAGTTTCAAATTCCTTCAATGCTTGTACTTTTTTAAAAAAATCTTTTCCGAGTGAATTTTCAAAATTATCAAATGTTGGCTATAATATTTGATATACATTCTGAGTCTATATATGACATAATTTGAATTTTAAATTCGTAAATTGTATTTCAAAAATTAACATTTATTTTTCAAAAAATAAAAATTATATTTCAAAAAGAAATTGAAAAAAGATACCCAATTTATTTAGACGTACCTTGAGTATTTGATCTCCGCAGTATAAGAAAAAATAAATGACAATTTCTTAATTATAACAATTTTCAATGAAAAAATTTGTTCTTAGACACAATACAATATTATATAGTTTGGGCAAATCATGTTTTGGAATTTAAATTAAAATTATCATATTGTTATCTTTATTTATTATCCAAGTTTCCTCTTCTCCAGCTAAATGAAAATCTTAATTTGATGAAGATTGCTGGTTTGTTGACTTGGAATTATTTTGGGTATTTGTGATGATTTATAAATATGTAAATATAAAAAGAAGAAAAAATAAATAATTATGAAAGAATTAGAGAAAAAAAGAAAATTTAAATAATAATTGAAATTTGTTTAATAATTTATTATTTCGATTTTGATTAAAATTTTTTAAAAATTACCTAACAACTGAATTAACATTATAAATAAAAAATAATTTACAATTTCCTTCCCATAAAATAACTACTGTTAACTAAGAAAAATAATAAACGTCCTCTTCTAGCTACAGAAGCTCCACCAGCAATTTAAAAAGAGAAAGATTTTATCACCAATCAGAAGATTACCAAAAGACGCTAATTAATTATTATTTTTAGTCATAGTACACGTATAAAAATTGTTTATTAAATAATTAAAATATTATTATTTAATAAAAATATGTTTTTTATTTTTGGTAATATTTTAAAAAATTTTCTTTTTATAAATGTATTTCAATAATATTAAAACTATTCATTAAAATCAGCAGTTAAAATTTTATTTAAAAAATTTGATATTAGTCATGATCTTATAATGATTAAAATGAATAATATTTAGTTTTTTTTATATATTTAAAATAGTATTATTTATTTTTAGTATATAATTTAATATTTTAATATTTAATCAATAATTAGTTCTTAACAACAAAAAAATATTCTATTATTTGCACAGTAATTAAAAAATAATTAATAAAAAGAGACCTAAATGAAATAACATTTTAAAGTATTTTTACTTTTAGATGATTTAATTTACATATTATAAAAATGTTTATATTAAAAAATTGGGAATAAAACCTTAGAAACTATAAAAAAATATAAACAATAAATTTAATATTTTCAGAGTAAACCTTATTTAAAATGATTTTATTTAATTTAGTTATCATTAAACAAATTTTCTGAATACGAAAAAATATTTTCTAAAATAGCAAAAGCTTACTATTTTATTATTAATTTAAAAAAATCGAAATAAATTTTCATCATAATGTTAATATTTTAATTTTTTATAACAATCTTAAATTATTAAAAAAACAATTTTATATTATAAAAATTTTAAAATACCAAAAATTATATTCTGATATATAATTATTAAAATATACAGAAATTGGAGTTTTCAAGAAATTTAATATCCAAATTAATATAGTGGAATAATTATTTGATGAAATATATAAACATCATAATGTAAAATATTTTAATGTTGGGATATTACTTACAAACAACAATTCAAAATATATCTTGAAATTCTAACACATGATTTTAAAATGTATGTTGTTTGGATTAATGACTCCCCTACTCTGATGGGATTGATATGTTATTCATTAATTATTTAAATCTAAAGAAATTAATTTAATTAAATTAATGTTTAAATACAAATTAAATAAAGGCTTTATTATTATAAATTTTAATAATATTTTTAGTAAACAATTTAAATTGTTGAATTTAATATTGCATTAAAACTAATGGTTATTTTAAAAAATTACTTATTGCATTTATATCCAATAAAATTTTGAGAAATTAAAAGCTAATATTTTTGTTATCTCATATTTATATTAGGATTTTAATAGATATACAAAAACATATTAATCAAGAATGTCGATCGAAATTGATACTGGAAATGTTTTCATTGTTAATAAATGTTTACAATCAAATTGTGATGTTGTTAATATTACCAGTTTTAATCAAAAGAATCGTTTATTCGTACCCACTTTTTTCAATCAAATTCCAGATCAAAAAGAATTTTGTTTAAATGCAAATCTTGACAATATATCAATCAATTCAACATCATCGTCACACGAAGATTTTATTTATTGGGAAATCCAAGGAAGTGATTTAAAAACCCAAACTGCTGTTTCAGTAATTGAAAGCATACTTATATGTCTACTTTATGTTCCAAAAGATATACATAAAAATTTAGATTGTAAAGGAAAAAATGTAATTTATGATCCAAAAACAAAAACGCTTTTAATAAATGTTGCAAAATTCAGTCCTTCTTTCGGTCCTTGCATTGCAATAGTTGGCTTGTCTCAAATTCAAATGTATTTTAGATTAGCACAGGAAATTTCAGCCTTTGAAAATTTTCTTAATTTTAACGAAGACACAAATACATTAAAGTTTGTCATGAAAAATTGTATTCCGGTAACTGGAGGAAAACATACAAATATAAAAGCAATTATGGAAGATAAAATTAAATTTGAAATCAAAGCCAAAGTGAAAAGCACGGAAGTAATTGTTGAATACTTTGAGAATAATTACAATATGTTGATTTTGATAAAAGAACCTCGATTGGGTGTAGATTCTATAGCAGAGATTATAAGAAAGACTTACAAAAATCAAGAAATAAATTATATTCCCGAGAATATACGTCAATTGAAGGATATTGTCACTAATCAGTTGAATTTATTTGAATATTGACATGTGGCATATGCTGCATTTGTCTTAATCTTTTAATCTTAATCTCATCGTAATCTCTGAAACTTAAGACAAAAATTAAACTGAATATGAAATCAAAAAAGTACCTGTGAAATTAAAAGTGTAAAAATTATTTTAAAAATAAAACAATTATGAAATACAATTACTTTTCTTTGAAAATTATTCAACAGTAGAACATTTTGCATGACATATTTTTACCTACATTTTACTAATAACAGTTAGATTTAAATAAATTAGCATAAGGAAAAACTTTTTGGTTGACTCTGTTAAATTTATATTTTTCCTCCATAAAAATTCATGAGCAAACAACATACTTCTGCTTCAAACTAGTGAATTACAGCATGAAATGATTAAAATGAAAAAGAAATTTAATGTTTAAACACGATCACATATATTATTACATAAGGTGTAATAAATAATAAAAAATGACAATTATTAACTGATAATAGAAATGGATTAACAATAATAAAAATTTAATAAATTCAACAGATATTTTTTCGTAAATATAATATTATTTTAATATGATAAAATATTTCAAAATGTGTTTAGCGGTAAATGGTTGATTTGTAGATAATATCAGCCTGCCATCTCTATCAAAAATGGAATTGAGCATTTTGGCTTTTTAGATGGTTCATGCAAACCAAATAAAGCTGTAAGCCCCCCCCAATAGTAAAAATCAGAACTTTAATACTCTTTTTTGTAATGTATAAAAACATTTCAAATACATTCCAGAATCGTGCATATTGATAAATTGTTATCTGTGGCGGACATTGTTTTTCGACTGCTTTATTTTCCAAAAGATTTAAATAAGAATTTAGATTGTAAAGGAAAAAATGTAGTTTATTTACCAAAAACAAAAACGTTTTTAAAAAATATTGCAAAATTCAGTCCTTCTTTCGGTCCTTGCATTTCAATAGTTGGCTTGTCCAAAAGTCAAATGTATTTTAGAATAACACAGAAAACTTCAGCTATTGAAGATTTTCTTAATTTTAATGAAGACTGGAATACATTAAAGTTTCTCATGAACAATGAAAATGCCAAACGACCTGTTGCACTTCAAGGCGATTAACGGAATTTTAAATTCCGATATATAAAGATATATAAATATATACAGCAATTATCAGAAAATGTTGTTCCAATAATAAGATTAAATTATATGAAAGATTGGTACTTTCAGGAAGACAATTCCCCTGTGCACAAAAGTATAAAAGTTAAAGAGGACACGAAAAGAACAGAAATACGTGTCATTAAGCGGCCTTCAAAGATTCCAGACCTTAATATTGTTGATGGTTGCTGGCTATCTGATTTGGTTTTTGACGGAAAGCAAATTGAATGTAAAGATAATTTAGTGCAAAAAATAACTTTTTGCGTAAATCCTTTTAATAAGTATCAATGTAGAACAATTCTAGATTTGTATAAATCTTTCAGAAGTCGTTTGTGTACAGTATTTAAAAAACTTGAAGATTTGTTTAATTATTAACCTACTCATAAAAATATATCACAGTATTAAAAAATTTGGCGTTTTTCGATGTAACATGTTTACAATAGTTGACATGGTATATAAACAAATTATTTAAATTACAATTTGTTTATAAATTTAAAATACATTTATAAGTACGTAATAATTTATTTATACAATTATTTCGAAAAAACGATTTTTATATGAAAATGAAGTGTACGAATAAATTTTATTTACATAAACTGAAGTATTTTTATTCAAAACATGCTTAAAATATCCGAAATCAAAACTATGAAAATAAGAAATATTAGATAAATAATAGCCATACATTGCTTCAATCTTTGATTGAAATTTTAATTTATCAAATTTTGATTTTATTGAATGTTTAGGACCATATTTTAATATATCTATCTCATCCTTAGATAAATTTGCATTACTCAAATTAATAATAGTATTTTTAACATCAAATTTTCTTAAATTATTTCATTTCTTATTCTGTGTAGCAAATTTACTTTTATTTAAATTATCAGAATTATTGATAGACATCATCACACATAAACGAAAACAAAAATCACCACCTGCATCATATAACGCGAATCGAATTATTGTCAGCGCCTTCATAATGTCATTTCTCGCTCTTTTTTCTTTCTCGATCAGTCTTTCAAGCATCCTTTTGTGGATCATTCTGATGTCTTCACTTTGTAGGCATTCATGGAGCTTTGATTTGAAGATAAAACTTGGAATTATCTTCTACTCAGCGCATGTATCCAGGAAGCAGATATCCATTTCTTTTCTTCTCAATGAACTGAATATTTTCATATATCTTCTGAAAGGCTTGAGCCCACCAGGGTAATGATTATTGATAATAAAATGTGTGTGGATGTTTTTGTGTAGTTTTTGTATGTTTAAATGTTGTATGTTGATTTGGGATTGTGCCTCTGAAACTATTGTGAATCTGAAACTAATTTATTTAAAGTTAGATTTAATATTCAAATTTTTAGTTTTTATTATTGCACTTTTTAAATAATTTTAATGATTTGATTTTTGTAAATTTTTAAATAATTAAAATCAAATTAATGTTTAAAAATAACTATAAAAATATTTTATTTCAGC
>MQRK01226738.1:22353-32401 GCA_001938485.1 Girardia tigrina
ATATATATATATATATATATATATATATATATATATATTTATATATTACTACCCATGAAAGTTGCAACAATAAATTTTAAAGATTTTAATTCAAACCTTAATTTGTCAAAATTTCAGTTTAAAGAAGAAGAATTCGTCATTCTTTAATATGGACACAATCACGAAATCATGTTCCAATTCTACGAAATGAAAATGACGGCTAAAACTGAGCTCATTCATCAGAATCACTTAAACAATTTAAACAGGGTTTAAAAAAATGTAAAATATAAAGACAAATTATCACTTCAAAAAAGGGATTAGTGAACATTCACATTGAGTAGATCGACTAAGGGTTTTGATAAGGAGTGGCAATCCCTGGATTAGGAAAACAATGTATCCCGGGATTTGTCTCAAACATTTTCCGGGATTTCAGGATTGTAATATACTTACTTAATTTATGTTTGTAAGTTGTAATAATTGTTGGGAATCATTAAAATATGAATAAAATTTATATTTATTTAAAAGATAGTCTCTATGAAATCACAGACAAAAACAAAAATCATTTTGCCTATAAATAAAAATACAGTAAAAATCCAAATTTAAAAATAAATTTTTAAAATTATATAACGAAAATATCATTTTTTAATTGAATTTTGAATCTTAACGTACATTAATTGGAAAACTATTTAACTTTGGGTTTGATCCAAATTTTCAGGTCTATGTCGGCAGAAAGGCGTGTTTCCCTTCTAAATGAAAGACTGTGTATTTTAAAAATAAAACTTAAAGACGATATCGTTTGTATTACAACAGATGGTGCTAGTGTAATGCAGAAAGTTGCAAAAATTCTGGAAATTTATCAACAATTTTGCTTTGCTTACGCTTTACAATTGGTTGTTATATCAATTCTTTATAAAAAAAAGAAGAAAGACCCGCAGAAGTTTATAACAATTCAAATGATGATAACATTGCCTTTTGAAATTTGGCGGATAATGATGATGAAATTGATACTTGTGACCGTAAATCTCAAGACGATGATTGTTTTCAGAATTTAAATGGTTCATTTTTAATAGAAGTTACGATTACTGACTAAATGATTGGACCTGTTGTCACAAAGGTCAGAAAATTTGTAGTTTTTTTCAAAAGGTTTCCAACAATAAATGACGATTATTTACAGAAGTACGTAAAATTGAGTAAGGAAAGGTCCTTCATTCAATTTTGGATTGCAAAACCAGATGGAACAGCCTTTTGATTTTTTATATATTTTATATATGTATTTTTATATATATTTTGATTTATATGCTTGAAAGATTTTAAAAGTTAAAAATTGGGTTAAAAAGCATTTTTCGATCTCAATATAAATGATTCACTTGAGATGAAGGACAATGAATATGAAATAGTATATGATTGAGTAATACATTTGACTTCAGTTAAAGCTACTGTGGAAGTTTTTTGTCGTGGAGACGCATTTATATTTACAGTTGACATTGCAATAGAATTCTTGTTAACAAAAATAAAACAGCAGCCGTTTGAAGTTGAACAACAATTTTATACTGCTTTGAGTCATCGAATAAAAGATAGAAAATCACTAAGCAGCTTAGTTTACTACCTTCATCCTGGTCAAACTATTTCATCAAAAATATACGATGTTTTTGTATCAAATACACCTATTCAAAATAAAAAATGCTGTTAAACCTGTCAAAGTGTTTAAATGCGAAATACAATAACTGCATCAGACATGTGTAGTGATGTTCTGAACCAGATTTTATCAGCTGAAGAATGTTGAAATAGTTTTAAAACAATTAGTGAACAATTAAATGAAGCTATGGAACGAGAATTAAAGTTAATACGAAAACTACTTACAAGAGTGAAAAGTAAAATTTCTAAAATTCATAAAGAAATTTTGTTATTTGAAAGTGGGGGCACAAGAAGTGACCACCTTCAAAAAGTATATGATTATTTGCAATCTTTTAAACCAGCAAATGTGGAGTGTGAACGGGCATTCTCAGCGGCTGATCTTCTTTGCTCAAAACATTGAACTCGACTAAACGATAAAATTATTGGAGCTTTAAGTTTTTAAGGTGGCATTTTAAAAAATACAAGTTAATTGAATTATTCAGATTATTTTTCAAAATTATGTATGTTATGTTATTTAATTAATGAATTATATTAATTATATGTGTGGTTAAATATTTATTTTTAGTGTTTCATGAGTTTCAAACAGTTGGGTCTGAATTTTGACACCTATAATAGTGTATTTAAGTTTTCATATGAATCCTGGGAATCCCCAAGGACAATAATTTTTAATTCAGAAATCACGGAATTGATTTTTTTCGGGATTTTTGCCATCCCTAGTTTTGATCACTGCCGATGCTAAAAAGATTGAATTTTATCAATTTCAAAAGATTAAGATCAAATATTGATTCACATTATGAGTTGTTGGACAGTAAATCATTACTGATCTGACAATATATCCCATAAATTATTATCAAAAATGATGAAAAGTACAGCAGCCTCATATTAAATACCTTCAATTAATGTATTTAATAGAAAATTAATTAAATTTTCCTACACTTTATATATATGTACAGAAGCATTTCTAACAGTAAAGTTTTCTAGGAAATCTTTTGGTTAAAGAAGCAATTATTTTTCTACTTCTGTCTTTCTCTTTAAGACGATGAAAATTTATAAACAAATGAAACAAAGACTAAACATTACTCTTGGCGTTCATTCATAGTAACTGCAGCTTGCCGATCGCGGACCAGGAGAATGATCTTGAAGTAGTTAACCACATCCTGATAGAGGAATCAAACTGTTTGAACAGTTATCTAAAAAGTCTTGACGAAAAGGAAATACAATTTCTCCTTTATGCTGTTTAAGCAAACATAAGACAGAAAACCAGAAGCCACAAAGAATTATATCATTATTGCTCTGACCGACTAAGGAAGTGAACAGTGAAGACGGACATCATTGAATAATCGGTAATTTTATGTTGAAGAACAAATTGCAGTTTGTACAGTAACGACTATTTTTTGGGATATTGAAAAAAATACATTTTATTTGTTAAACGATTTATGTTGCTATAATATTATTTGATAATTTCAGTTTATATTTTAGAGTAAGATTACCAAATGTGTTTGTTTAATTGTTCTGGAACGATTATATATTAGATATTGTTGTCCAACAGCACAACCTTCAGAGTGGATTATAAGTTAAACATTTGTTCGAACTTTCACTTTGACCAAAGAAACAGAAGAAGGATGTGCTCTTGTCTGTAACTAAAACTTATTTTTTTATCATGCAACTGCAACTATCATAATGTCCATGTACACAATAATTGTTATGTTATAAAATTGCGATAGAATATTTTTGTAATTTTACAATATTATTTAAAGTAAAATTCTCATATTTTAAATATAAATATTATTTGAAATAATAATTTTTTAAGTAATAATATTTTTGCTTTTTTTTATTTATCAAAAAAATGTCTTTAAATGTGAATGTTAAATAGATATGTAAGAATATTTTATAATTATTATATTGTAATTAAAATTAAAATAAAATCTTTTCTTTCATTTCTGAGATTAAAAGGTATCAAACGTTTAATATTTTATTAAAGAATTCTATTTAGCAATGTAATTCTTATAAATTGTAATTTAATTCTTTTTAAATATATATAGTTATTATATTATATTTTCGCATTTATATTTATATTTATTATCAATAAGATTTTTTTGTCATTATATATGTATAATTTTCCGTGAAGCATTTTGTTCTTTCAAAGAACAAACTAACCGAGAACAAATTGTAAACAAAAAGTTCAAAAACATATAAAATTTTATTATTTTTAAAAAGTACTCAAAATCTGAAATTGTAGAGAATGATTCAATAAACTGAACAAAAGTATTTTGGGTTTAATCTTTTAATTTTCAATTCTCACTAAATAAATTGGATTTTTACAATAGTTCCTGCATTCTTCTTCCTAGTGACTCTGGAAGGATTAAAGCTGATTGGATTGAGTCGTTATTCGTTTAGTTCAAACAAATTTTGTCAAATGTCTTTTTCAAACGAATTAAGTTAGCAATATTTATTTTTATGAGTTGTTTAAGAATTTGTTATTATTTCTGACAAATTATTAACAAAACACTTAACAGAAAATCTATAAATATAAATACAATTATATAAATATAAATATAAATAAAAATATAAATAAAAATATAAATATATAAATATATAAATATATAAATATATAAATATATATAAATATATAAATATAAATATATAAAATATAAATATATAAATATAAATATAAATATAAATATAAATATATTTTTTAAAATATACATAAAGTTTTAATAAAAATGTATCATATATCGCAATTATTACTCAACCGATAAAGTATTAAGTGAAATTGACAGTAACATTTCTTAATTCTTGATATTTTATCCCATAAAAATCATTAACCGTAAGTTTCAATTATTTTTCATTAATATTTTTTAATATTTTTTTTCGAGAAAAAAATTCTTTAAAAAATATTTTTAAATAGAATACTATTTTTGGTGTCTTTGTTAAAAGCGGTTTGATTTTTTTTCTATTTATCATATTCATATTTTGATTCGATAAATAGTGTAGTTTGAAAAATATAAATTTCATGTAAAAATATATCCCGAGGTGATATATTTTTTCTTTCTTTCTTCGTACCTCCTTTGCTCAGATATTTGATAATTATGATGGAGTTGGGGAATGCAGTTTTTTTTGTTTTGACCAACGATATATCTGGCGACTAATATAAACAACATATGATGGCAGCCTCACCGCCAGCGATATCCACCAAAACATCATAACCTTGTTTATTCGACTGATGCCAATCGAATGGGAAATCTAAATTCCAGATGCTTCGAGATTTTTATTTTTGTATTATTCATTAAAAAACTATTGAATTAGTTTGGATGGGGACAAATGTTAATTCAGTTCACATCATTTTCAATCTTGTCTGAATTTGGAATCCAGCGACATGTTTTGATTTTTATTCTTTCAATCTCGAAAAAAATATATCTTTTATTGAGATCTTATTAAAACAAAGTCAATCAAAAAAACAAACGTCTGTTTATATGAACTTTCAGTATATATGAAAAAAAATCGTTGCGTTAATTAGATTGAATAAATAAAATATTTTTAATATTTTTTTTCAATTTAATATATTAAAATTCAAAAAAAACATTTCATTCAAAAAATCGTTTGGTTTAATTTTATATCGTAAATAATATTATATTTAAAATTTATAATATTTATTCGTTGGAATGTTTGTAAGCCTTACATCTTGAGTAACTACATTTAACTTTAAGTAAAATGTTTAGAAAGTTTTCAATATGACAGTTACTTGTTTTCAATATGATCGTATAAATATACCTTCCATGCATCTATGGCCAAACTTAGAGACATCTTAGATTGTAAGCTGAAAATTAATCAGAAAACAGACAAACATAAAAGACTGAATCTCAAATTTCAAACTTAATGAATTTATTACAAAAAAAGACTTAGTTATGAAGTTGAAAGTAGTGGTTCTTTAAATAAGAATTTCAACCGCGAAGATTTTTGATAAGGTATAAAGCCAGGCAAATACAAGCAGGAATAAAAGAAGCAATGCCCTTCGTTATTGACTGAAAAAAGTGTTTTCATAATCATTCCGCATCATATATTTATATTATAATTATATTTACATTTACATTTATATTTATATTTATATTTATATTTATATTTATATTTATATTTATATTTATATTTATATTTATATTTATATTTATATTTATATTTATATTTATATTTATTTTTATATTCTTAATAAATAATTATTTTTTTTAATTTTACAATTGTTTAATTTCTCTTTGGAAAATAGTTAAATATCAATTTTTGCATAAAGTATTATTTTTTATCTCTCTATACATTTTTTCTAGAGAAAAACATTGACTAAAATTAAAAATTAATTAAATTGGTGTGATAAATATTTGGATATATATCATTAAAATTTTCCTGATTTGATATTTAAGTCATAAAGTTTGTTTATGTTTTTTATAATAATAAGAAGAAGAACAATAAAAATATAATATTTATTTAAATACTAATTATGTTTTGAAATATTTTTTTATCTTTATATAATTTAAAAATTTGGAAATAAACAAATTTTTTATAACAATATATTATCATTTGTATAATATTTATTTAAAAAAATATTTAGTTTAGTAACTTTTTTTACTGACACATTTATTTCCCCATTTATTTACTCATTTTCTTAACTAACTCAATGAAGACATTTTCAAAGAAAATTGGTGATTTTTCGCCCAGAAATTTTTTGGCTGCACGCTGAAAATCTTCTTTGGAGAAGAAATGACGGCCTGTTAGAGCTCGTTTGTGATGGTAGAATAAGAGAAAATCAGAGGGGATCAAGTCATAGCTATAAGGGTCGATGTGGGAGTTTTTTGAGAACAAAACTCTGCATTACTGACATTGATTGGCTACTTTTGTGAATTGGAGCATTGTTAATGCAGGTAATGTTAATTACACACTGTTTTTTCTTCTGAGTTTCTGAGACTGTTATATAAGATTATTGTAGTACACATTGTTTAGGCGAACACAAGATTCCTCGAAATCTATGAGAATCACATGAATCATGCCAAAAAATGAAAAGCTTCAAGGCTTTTTCGTGTGATGTTGATCTTCCTTGAAATAGTCTCACCTGGCAGTTTCCAATCTTGGGATTCATTTTTTTGACTCAGGAATGTATTGAAAGAGTTGCGATGATGTTATGCAAAAAACGGTCTCCAACACACTGTAAAGTGTTAAAATTCTCTCTGATTAGCGAGCTTTCATATCAGCAGTTAGTAGTAGTGACACACAGCGTGAAAAAAGTTTTTGGATGCCACCTTCTGCCAGCATTTGCTAATATTGAGACGTGCTGCCATTTTTCTAGTTGTGATTTTTCTTTCATTTTGGATGATTTTCTCCAACTTTTTCGTTATTTTTTCATTGATTTCACTAGGCCTTCCAGACTTTTCTAGGTCCATCACACTCGTCTTCCCAGCTTTAAATTCATTGAACCAATGTTTTATTGTAATCTTTGAAGGATATTCATCACCATAAACACCATTCAATTCCATCTGGATTTCATCACGAATTTTACATTTCAAAAACAAGAAGCGAATGACAGTGCGGTATTGAACACTTCAAGGAACATCAACACTTATTTGAACATCAAGGTGCCAATACACTTACATTAGTCACTTTCTTTATATTGGGGACAGAATATTCATGTCTTGGTAGTATGCTTGTTGAATCCAGTTTCATCTAGAAGCGGCAGTCATTCTCGAAAATTGCAGTTTCACTAGTTTCCAAGAATTGTTCCCATTGAATTTCTTCAAGCACTCTAAAACTAATTTAGCGTTAGGCATTTCCCGGCTAGCTTGTAACAATAGAATTAAAATTACACGATTTATTTTACAATCCAAATTTTCCGATTACTGCACTTATTTAAAAAAAACCAATCAACCTATTCTTAATTCATTTCCACAGAATGTCTGGAAAAAAATATATTAATTTGATTTCTTTTCTTCATTATTTTTATTAGCTTGCTATATATATATATATATATATATATATATATATATATATACAGGGGTGGCCATAAGTCACTTTACCAAGTTTTAATAATAATAAACACAAATTCTATGAGCCTGTTATAATCATCATCATTCATTTGATGGAGCAAACGAGGTCACCAAACTTTCAACTCAATGTCCTTCATTATTCTACGTAAACTTGTGCGTGGTATATGCAACTGCAAACTTACACGAACTGCAAATGTTGATGGCGCATTCTGATAGAAAGTTCTAACATTTTCTTTATTTTCATCGGTATTCAAATTGTTAGGACGCCCACTTCTTTTCTTGTTGGTTACAGAGTCGGTCTCGTGAAACTTTTTATGCAAAACATGCATTGATTGTCGTGATGGAGGAGCGTCATTAGGATACACTTTTGCAAATGCTGCAGCTACAGCTCTTGAATTTCTATCATGTTTTATCTACTACTTTACTAAAAAACTTCGTTGCTGAAGTGTTAATTGTCATGCCATGCCAATATTGCCAACAACAATGAACAAAATGAAATAATTTTAAAAATTTTTAAATAAATAATTATTAAAACAAAAAATTTTATCTGGTTTTTGTTTATAAATCATTTAGAATTTTGTGTTTATTATTATTAAAACTGGTTAAAGCGACTTATAGCCACCCCTGTATATATATATGAGATAAAAATAAGACGACGCGTTTTGAGATAATAATAATCTCATCATCACAAAATGCACTAAGATAGTACACTATATGAATATATATCAAAAATAAATGAAATTTATATAATAAATTACTCGATTAAAATAATTTTATTTCACTTTTCCTTAAAATTAAGCAAAATGCACTACATGCAATCAGTTCTATTTTCGCAAACCAATCATTGGTAGCTATCAATCGCCATTTGAGAAAATGATATGTTTACTCTATCGTTCCGTACTTTACAAGGTAACGGAGGCACATGATAAAGATATTTGTGTTTGATTGAAGGCTTAACTTGATTTGATTGCATTAAGTGTGAGACGTTTCACCTAAAAGATTAGCTTTTGGTTGGCTGTTAGTTGTCATCCTTATATATCTAAATAAATATGTATGTGTGTATCTATGGAATTTAGAAACATATTTTTGAAGGCTTTTAACTTAATCAATTTTCTCCAAACTTTGGACACTTACTCAGTTTTGATAATAATAAATGATACTGTCAAAATGGGATCAAAAAAACTTTAAAGTTTTTAAATTGAAACAAAACATACAATAATGAAACAAAGCATAAAATAATTTACTTATAAATTATGAGTAGAAACGCAAAAAAATTAATTAAAAATAAATAAACTTTAGTAAATCAAGTTAAAGTTTAACTATTAAATCAAAAAAAATATTTTTATATCCATCTTTATTATATCCAATCGAGACGAAAATATTGCGATTCTTTCATGGGAAATTCTTTGAAAAAATATCGTAACTGGGGAACTGAATTGATTTATTATAAAGTTGATTTGACACCAAAAGTTTGTTTGATCATCCTAGACACTTATGAAATCAGTGTTTTGGGTGAAAGAACTTCCGTAGAAGGAGAGAATAATTATTTGACTGCTAAAAAGATTATCTTGGAGCACAACACATATTGCACAAATATTTACTAAATGTATAAAAACATTTCAAATACATTCCAGAATCGTGCATATTGATAAATTGTTGTCGGTTGATTAAAATTTTTCTTTAAAATCAGAACAAAACATTTCAATTGATTCTAAATAGAATTTCATCAACAGCACAATATTCCATATTTGCATGTAGAAGTATACATAATGAATACAGAACTCTGCTTGACCAACAGAATTTTTAATTTTTAATTGTATTTTTTCATAATATTTTTTATTTAAAATTTTTTTGGCCAAATAGATTTCTGTCTGCACAAAAAAATGGATATATTTTTTTTGATTTACTAACAACATATTTATTTGATTTGTTTAATAAATTGAAAAAGTAATTTTAAATTTATGAGATGTTTTATCTCTATTTTTCTTCTACTTGATTTTCTTCTATTAATTTGAAAAGTTTATCGTCTTTGAAAGTTATTAAACAATATTACAAATTATTTTTCAATTAAACTGGCGTTCTTTTTCTTTTATTTGACGCGTCGTTTAAAAAAGATAAAATTTCCTCAATTAAAACTAATAATTTTTACAAAGAAAGATGTTTTAAAAACAAACATTTTTTGTCAATAAAAATAAATTAAATCGATTTAGTTTAGTGTTTTTTTATTAATTATTAAAAAGGTTAAAAAATCAAATCATTTTAACATTTTATTTTTTATTTAAATTACAACTTATTATTTTTTTAATAAAATAAGAGTTGTCAGGAATATTTCAAATGTGTATGCATGTTTTTTGTTGATTTTAGTATACTGAACCTAAATTGGTGATTTTCCCACCTAGATGGAAGTTGGT
>MQRK01226739.1:2152-17897 GCA_001938485.1 Girardia tigrina
GATATTTAATAGATACATTAAAAGATATTTTTTATTTTTAAATAAATATTTTATTTTTATGATTTTCTTTTATTATATCATTTTTAATTTTTTTAAAATATTTAAAAACACAATAAAAATATTTTATTTTTAAAACGTTTTTGATTTTTTAATAGTTGTTTTACTATATCATTTTTAATTTTAAAATATTGAATAAGCATATTAACAAAAATATTTTACCCTTTAAATTAAAAAAAATAATAAACTATTCAGGCGAGATAAAAATTTAAATTAACCCCTCATACTGACAACTGACGAAATTTCAAAATCTTTTAATTTTTGAAAAATAGTCATGTTTTATTACATTTATATTAATTTAATGTATTTAAATTTTTTTTAATTCGAATCTTCAAATTAGAAATTGTTGTAAATTTAAACAAAAATTTTTACTATCATTTTATTTAAAAAATTTTCATTTATTATTTTTTCAGAAAACTATTTTTTTCTTGAAAATCATTTGTTTTTTTTATCGATAGTTGTGTCAGATTAGTAAAATAAATGATTATAATTTGGAAAAATAGGATTTTATGAATGTGATAAATTATTAAACAAAAAATAAAACTAAAACTAAATTTTTATTTCACTTTGCATAATGCAATTTATAAAAATGAATATCCTTTAATTTGTGAGATTAAACTACGTTCAGCATTTTGATGTGACACCAAACCCCCTCCACCTCATCACACTTCGTCACAAAATTCTGAGCCCTCCCTTCCTCTTGCGTGACATCATTCACGGATAGCCACTGATTTCTCTTCTTTTGTGAGTGACTTGTTTTAATTCTTTGTCTGTTGCATCTCTCAATTGGATCAAACATTCACTCGGCGAAACATACGGTTTTCCGAGCTATTTCATCAGCTATATTTCCTCAAATTCATATTCTTATTTTGCTCGTAATAAGAGTTCGTTCAGTGACCAAACATCTCGTTACTATGAATGTGTTTCCAGAAGTCATCCAAAATCCTGTCTCAGTCCGAACCCTTGAAAAGACCCAGATATAACAAAATGCATTAAAATATCATAATATAAAATTATTAAAATTACCAATTTTCAAGATAGTAGGAGTGTCTAGTGATACTCTACAAATAGAAATTCAAATTAAAAATTAATGATTAATTTTCATTGAAGTCTTACCCAAAGTCCGTTTGTTCAAATCATGACGACCGGCATACTCGGTGGCGGTCTACAATAAAATATCAATTGAAATTATTTATCCAGGAAAATATTTTTACCCGCATTTTGTTGTTTCTGAGAATTAATGATTTTAGATTACGCGTTTCTGCCGATTACTTAACCCGAGAAAAAGTCAAAATAGCGATAGTCAAAATGTTTAGAACTTTTAATCGGTAATTGAAGTTAAACAACTTGTCGTAAAACTACAACGATGAAGTTCTGATAAAAAATAGTTACTTGGGTAATAATAAAGGATTTCAATAATAACCGTGACTTCTGTGAATTTTTTTTGTCAATTTGTTTCGTGATTTGCAGTTTCGTGGATAAATTGGTCTAACTAGGAAAGAATCTCGTTGTCTCTATACAAAGAATTAGTTTGTCTTCTCCGATCTACAGTTCAATTTATATTGTCAACACTAATTATTTTAATTGCCAAATATATTTTTTTTCAAATATTTTTGGTTGACGATATTTTTGATTTTTTAAAATTTTTATTTTTAATTATAATTTTAATATTACGCGAAGTTTCTTTCATTTAACTTTCTTGATTTTTCTATCTGCCTTTTTATAAAGGAATCTGGAAACTTTATTTCTTTTCTTTTAGTTTTCTTTGAGGTGAAAAAATGTAAAATAAATAAAATATCAGACTGAACATCTATGATAACGTTATCTGAATAATCCAATAGTCTACATTTAAAAATAAAATAAAGTATGTACAAACAATATCAAGAGTGCAAAATTATAAAAGGGACAGTGTTCTTGACTGATGGATTATAAATACAAACAAGTACAAAACCAACAAAAAAGTTTTTTGTAGTTTGGTATCTCTACAGTGTATGTATTGAGTGCGAGTTGGTGTGCCGGTATTTGTATCGGTTAGAGAGAAAGTGTTGAAATAAAAACGGCTTGCTCTGATTGATCGTTGGTCATCCAATCAGAACGAGGCGACAGTGAGAGAAAATTTGAAAAATAAATTTTCACATTTTTTGTTTTGAAGTTTTTGGACTCTCAAATTTTATGAACAGTTCGTCTTGGTTGAAATTTTTATTTGAACGAATTATGATGATTTTTTGGCACGAATTAGATAAATTAATTAAAATGCTGGACAATTGGAATTGAATTTGTTAATTTATTTATTTCTGACAATGATAAAATTTTCATTTGTAAATTGTGTTGGCGTACTGATTTTTTATATGATCGTTGAATACAAAATGATTTATGTTTCTCTTTATTCGACGACAGTTGATTTTTTTGTGTCTTGGATAAAAAAGTGACGAATTATTTTGGTGTGAAAACAATTGATTTTGTTTGAATCATTGTTGATTGTCAACGGATTTAATTGTCTCTGATATTGAATCATTGAAAAGACTAAATTATGCGCTGAAATTGCTTAAATTGAAAATAAAACTTGTAGAACTTTTGAGCTGAATTTATTTAAAAATAATTAAATTTGTTTTAAATCATTCGAATAAATATTTATTGTTATTTTAAAATTTAATTGACTGATGAATCGAGACGATTATAGCAATAATTCCGATAATTTTGATGACATTACGACTAATGATTCGAACAATTTTCACATGCAATCGTTACAATGGACCCAGCTCATCATTATTCAAATCGAACTTCTGTTTGATTCCTTGCGCCCCTCCGCTAGGACTGATAGTTTTTTCAGGGCAACCTGGGGATTGGCTGGAACAAAGTTTACTTGGAGGTGTATAAACGTTGAATTTAAGGGTTGCATAAATAAAAGAATTAATGTAGTACAACGAAATCAAAATCAATATAATTTACGAGGTATCTTACAATTGCACTTTTATAATTATCGCTATTTCGATTAAATCGCTATTTTGGACTGTCACTTTTTGATGTCGCTATTTTGGCTATCGTTATTTTGACCGTATCACGGTTAACACATCGGTAGAAACGCAACGGTCTAAGGCGACTCCAAAACATGAGGAGTAAAATATTTTCAATGCTATTTTATTGTAGATCGCCAACGGCTATTTTGAACGCGAGCACTGTTAACAAAATAAGCCCACCCGCTATCAATAAAATATACAAATTAACATTTTATCGAACAGATATTCTTATCGCACAATATCGATTTAGTTTCTGAAAATTCACGTTTCGTAACAGGTTATATTACTTGAAATAACCATATATGAAGTCTTTAAGGGGACATTGAAATCTTCTGTGATCGTTTTTACCACAACAAAAACACTGTCCCGGTTGCAATCGTTCATCGTGCGGCGGGGACACGCCACGGAATTTATTATAAAGCTTTCGAGCGATTTGCTTTAGTGATACCGAAGGCAGCTGTTTCAGAGATGTCTGACTATATTCCAAATCAATTTATTTTGTTTGGCTAGACTTTTTGAAATAATCTGTATTTTTAAATCTATTACTTTCATCACATCGTCTTGGAGGACTCCAATGATTTTGTTGGGGTTGTATCCTCGGAAAAGATTTCACAGCTTGTGTATAATTTTGGGGTTTGTTCTGATTGGTGTATCTTCTATTTTGAATTCCATTAACTTCGATTTTCATAAACCTTTACAAGCCTTCTCATGTCTTCAATTTTAATGTCTGGCTTAAACGCCAATTTTTATTTTTCATCTTGTTTAACATTTATTAGCTCCACAAAACTATCCGGAATAAACTTCTTCACCGTGAATGTTTCATGGAACCAATCTCGTGCTTCGTCCTGAGTTAAAGCATCTGTTTTATGGTCTTTCCATAATTCACCGGCTTCTTCTGAAAGTAATAAATCAAAAGCATTTACCAACGGCCATTCTTCAATATCCTTCAGCCATTTTTCAGCTTCTTATGAATCTCTTCCATTGAAATTTCTCGCATTAAAACTCAGCAATTCCTGAGCTTTCTTTGGAAGCGCCGCTAACAATAAATTGCGCTGCTGGTAGCGCGTTATAGCGCTAATATTTTCGGTGTAGTCGCCAGTTACGATAGGTTTACTCTCTATTAAAATACGTTCAGTTATAAAAATATATATTGTTAAAACAAATTAAATTTAATGTCATAACTTTTATAATAATGATAATAAATTTATAAATAATAAGTATATATTAATATATTATTAGAAAAAATATGATAATTTATTATAAATAAGAGTTAGACGTGCACTACAGGTAAAATAGTAGTCAATCATGCATTCATATGAAGTGAGAAATATAATTAATCAGTGATAGTTATCGATTAGTGAACATTTAAATCATCCCCAAACGAGAATGAATAGACTCGACGGGCCATTATGCCTGATCCGAGGCTTTGAACCCATGGCCCTCGGATTCTTTCACTGCCTAGTAGATGTTTAGAGAAGACACACGTCCATAGTGGAGAACGCAAGCTTTGGGCATGGCAGGAATAACCTTAGACAGTAATTTGTTGTGATACACAACTGGGGGCTCAAGGGCTTAAGGATTGGTAGATTGTTAGTACCAACCATGATTCTTCATTACAAAACTGAACTAAGTCATGACAAATAGTAGAAATAATGATACTTTCAGTAAGAACGTTAACAAAAATTTTTACAAAAAATTCAAAAAGTTTCATAATATTTGTGATTTAAGTAATATAATAATAATAGAAATAATAACAAATAATAATAATAGATAATAATAGATATAATGTTTTGGCGCTTTTGTCAGAGCGCTAATGCTGATCGGAGCTTTTGTTAAGGCGCTTATGTAAGTGGGCGCTTTGGTCGCGGAACTTTTTTTGAGTATGTGAAAAATAAGAAAAAATAATAAATCAATTTTTTAATGAAAAATGGTTTCGATTAGTATAATTAGAATTTATATACTTTTTATCGTAAAATAAATATCAAAATAAATAAATATAAAAATATAAAGTTATAAAATTATAAATAATAAAAATATGAAAAAAGAACTTTAATAGTAAAAATATTAATGATAAATACAAATTTATAAATAAGGCAAAATTATATTCAGAAAAAATGGTTTAAAAAGAAAAGTTTGATATTTAAAAAAAAGACAAAAAATTGAAGAGTTTTATATTAAGATTAAAAGAATGATCAGAAAAGTTAAATATTTACTAATTAATCTTAATTAGTTTCACACTTCGACCTACAATTGCAAAAATTTTACGTTAGGACTTTGATTATCACGAAGTGAACTTTAAGAATTTGGAAAATATGAAATAATCGAAAGTTGTTTCTATTCTCAGTAGATGAAAAATGGGCATTCGACACCACCCCCGGGGGGTAGCCCTTTACCATGGCAACGGTTCCAATCACCCTAGCAACTGTTCCGGTACCCTAGCCTAGGCAGCAACGGTTCCGATTGGTCCCCTGTACATTGGAAACACTTTTGATTGGTTCCCGGTTCCTTAGCCTAGGCAGCAACGGTTTCGGTTCCCATGGTAATGGTAACCAAGGACGTTTTTCATTAGCAATGGATACAGTGATTCAGGTGGTTGTAACCATGGTAACGGTTACCGTATCCATAGCAACCGTGACCCTTTCCTTAGCAACCAAAGAAAAAAGTGCTAATCGATCGCTGCACAGTGCCAAGATGTGCTAATGGATACTTTAAAAGTGCTAATCGATAGTGTACATTTTTAATAGGCTAGCACAGGGCTTTTTAAGTTGCATATGTACAAAAGTACAAAAATCAATACACAATTTTTTTTAAAAGTGCTAGTTTCAAAAATCGATATCATACGTTTGATGCACATTTTGAGTCTCTATCTGAATGTGCAATCAGAAATTTCATATATTGATTACTTTTCCCTATAATTAGCATAATGTTCAAATTTACACGAAATGCACATCGATTTTAGAGGTACAAGGAAGCAGAATATCAAAAAAGTGCTGATGCACTTGAATAGTAACCAATATATATATATATATATATATATATACATTCAATATATAATATACATTCAATATATATATACCAACCTATATACATTCAGATTCCACATTAACATTTTTGAAAAAGTGCTCAAAAATATTTTTTTTCGTATTTATCTGAAACCCCTGTGATATATGTACGTTGTTTACCATGAAACAATACCTCATGAATCTCCTAATGTACACAAGTATAATCACAAGTACTATGGTTACCGTAACCAAGATAAATAACCTTTTATTTTACATGTCAAATCTACATGTATAAAACTCCTATTGTACTTAAAACATACATCAACACTATACAAAACATCTATGTAATCTGCTAAAGTACATGGGCTTAGCCATCAACTATCTAAGTACCATGGTTACTGTACCCATGATACATAACCTTAAAAAAACCTATAATACACATAAAACATCCATAGGCTTTCTAGACAACAAACATAACAACATTCATTTGTTATGCATTCATCATGCACTTGTTATGTATTCATCATGCATTTGTTATGCATTCATCATGTCAACGAAAAGCATTCATAATGTCAACATAATGCACAGTTGAATATTTTATATCTTATATACTTTTATATTATATATTTTATATGTTATATATAATAAAAGTTATTGTTTATAAGGTTTTGAAGGTAGACATATATGACATGATTTTTACGACAAACATTTATTTAAATGACATTTCAGATATAACAAATATATAGCATATGTACAATATATACAAGGTTTTGAATGAAGATATATATTCATAACCATATATTTTAAACACAACATAAATAGTTACAAAAGTCATTTAATATATCCATAAATTGATAATTTTCGATAAAATACTTAACACAATGCTGAATCTGAAATGTCACATTGGTCAGATATCAGTCTTCGGTATGTTTCCCTTAATATGAACCATGGACGGGGCCGCATGCAATTACATTGTTGAAGTCTGTAGTTGGGGTGGAGCTGAACGACGATGGAATCACGAGGCATATATCCCACATCAGGAGAGCAGTGGACAATCGACAACTGATGTTAGTGGATTCCGATGATCGCATTTCAGACAGTGAAGACGAAATGAGTATACCGGCAACGCAAGAGGTAGCTGCCGATTCCGCTGAACGACAGGTGCGGGTAAGGAAGCCCCCTCAGTATCTGGACGATTATGTGATTTGATCTGGAGATCATGGGAGAGTGTAATTTAATGGATGAATTCTAATTTGTTTGAATAATATAGTTTTTTTAAATCGAAAAAATCCTCTAATTTTACAAATCATCTTAAAATTATGAAATAAATATATATTAAAGTAATGTGAAAATTTATCGATATTTATTTTTTTGCTTTATGTGTTTAAATATATCAAATGAGAATCAGAAGTTGTAATTTTATTTGAAAAATAAAGAAATTTCAACTAGGATCGTTGTTGTTTTCAATTACGACATTTTTTGAATTCGCGATTTGTTGTGAAAAGAATATTTCCCTCGATCTACGATTTAATATTATTTGCGATTTTGATATGATTGTTTCTATCCAAATCAAACTGAGAGCGGAATTCGGACTCACATTGACAGTCAGCGAGAAATTGAACAAATTATCCAGGAAACATTTATCGTCGGTGTTTAATCAACAAAAAAGACACAAGTTTCCACTAAGAGATATCACTGTTTACTACAAAACCTCTGGGTCTATTTTTGTAAATACAATAAGTAATATTTATCTCAATCAGTTAATTTTATAATTGTCATAAGTGCTTATTTAATTATCTGATATTTTTTCATTCAATTTAGTAATTTAATTTATTATTTTATCTATCTATATATGAAGAATGAACAAATCCTTTAAATAATAATTTATTCTGCTAACGAAAATTGAAGTACAATTATAAATTAAACTCTATCAGTACACTAAAATTCGAAGATCACACTTCGATCAAACAGTTACAACAACTTAATAGTTCGAGCGATGCTAGAATAATTTATTTAAAAACTTAACTTCTCCTATATAGGATACTAATACTTTCTTAATATTATAATTTATTTGAAACTTAACTTCTCCTTTACAGGATACTAAATTTCTCTTATTATTTCTTTAGTAAAAAAATGATATTACAAAAAATTAACAAATCAAGTTTACCGCACATATAATTCTAATTTAGTTTAATTCTTCATTTTGAGTGGAAAAAATGTTTTTACTGTAACTGAAATAACTATTGCTTATATACTAGTTTTTTCTAACCTTGAAAATTGAATAACTAAAACAAATCTCAAAATATTTACAAATATTTTATAGATTTTATTAAAATAACTATTATAATAATCAAAAATTATTAATTTTAACCAACGAATTATTTTAAATTTTATTAGATTTCAAAATTTAATTTTTATTTTTCGGAACCCCAACAAATATACAACAGGGATGAAACGAGGCCGAAAAATCGCATTGATGGATGACAATAATGAAAGCCAACAAGGAAAAAACGAAAACAGCCAAAACGTAGAGGAGACAATTTTTGCGATGAAATAAGTAAGTCAGTTTGTAAATCTAACAGTAAAAGTATTTTTTTATAATTATTATTGTAGGTATAATTTAAATGCCTAAACTTTTAATATTAAACAAATATTGTTTATTATTAAATATTTAATTATATTTGTTCAAATATAATTAATAAAATAAAATCAAATCAAATCAAATAAAATACATTTTTAAAATTGTACTTATTTTTGGATTATGAACCAAATAACGACACTGGTGTTAGAAGCGTGACTGAGACCAGCCACATCCAAGTCAGAATTCCACCATATTTTAAGAATATGGCACACTGGATCACCCAAGTCGAAACCGCTTTCGAACTGGCAAATATTTTCAGTCAAAGAACAAAATATTTTCAAATCCTGACCAGCCTGCCTCCTGACATTCTCGAAACACTGAAGACAGCCATAGATCCATTATGCAGTTCACCGTACGAGAAGTTAAAACAGGCTTTACTCAAGGAACAATGACAGCAGCTCAGGCCTTGCGTCGCGCAAAATAACTTGGAATGGACCATCAACTCAACCCTACCCGATTACTGGGAGAACTAAAGAAATGCCATCAAGTAATCCAGCCCAACGTCAATCTTGATAAATGCGAATTCCTCAAATAACAGTTCCTAGCTGCTCTTCCAGTTTCTATCCGACATCATTTAATAAATTACGAAACGCTCAATCTAGAAGAACTAAGCGCTAAAGCCGATGTCCATTTCTTGCATGACGAAAGACGAATTTCGGCAATAGAACCGAAAATCCAGCATTCAAATGAGACTATTGAAGAGATGAAAATCGAATTAAACTGGATAAAAAATCGCCTCAGTAAACTTCAAACCGATAAACCACAACTGTGCATCTACCACCAAAGATTTGGTCGATTAGCAAAGAAATGCCAGAAACCATGCTCAAGGATATCCGGAATGGTTGATACAATTAGGTATTTTGTGTGCGTATTAGCTGCATATTATCGGATTTTGAAATACCTCCATGGGTGTGCCAGGACTTGCCAGTAATGACGGGTCATGATTATTCATGATTATTATTAATTATTAAGTGTTATATCATATCAAACTTTAAATGTTATATGAATGAAACAAATCAAGAAGATAACGTACGTAAACAAACCTAACTCATGTTGAACATATTGACAGTACTATGAGATCTTTGAACATATAGGGTACAAGGGGTACAAAATATTCACAATATTTTGAATATCAAACAGATACAAAATCGATTTAAAAAGCTTGAATTTAGCGATGATATTATTGAATTTAGATTATATTGTGATGAACAAATACTCAAAAAAGAATTATATGATACAATGTGAATTTGTCAAAAGAGCAGAACTATTAAGATATGATTAAAAAACATTCTGTGGAATGATAGATCAATAACCTAACATTGTCTCTATTACGACCAACAATTAGATCCCCATTACGACCGGTAAGCAGACACACCGTTAGATCCCTTCCGTTCACTGCACCACCCGCGAGCACAGAATTGTTGTAGAGTTCGTGAATAGTCAAACTCGACTATTCTCGGTTATGTTTAAATGTCTTCCGTGCGTCAGGAAGGCAGCGCAATCCAGATGGACCTGTGAGGATTTGCTGAGGTTGAGTGTGAGCCCAGAGTCTGAGATCATTGGAGAACCTCTGGAAAAAGTCTGAAAAGATGAAGAAAAAATTAAAATTAATTAAGAATTTTAATTAGAACTTACGAATCGGATGATTCAAAACCCCATACGATGTCGAGATAAGCCGGATAAACAAACGTCTGTTCGCGAACATCCTGAATAAACAATGATAATTATTTGATGTGAAAATTACGAAAGTTACCTGATCGGACTGGTAGTCGCGCAACGTTCTGTCGTAGAACAGCAGATAAATCCAGACCATCCAAATTGTTTATAGTCAGATTTTGGTCTGACAAGATGTCGAAGGAGCCGTGCGCATCCTGTCAGGTATAAATGTCTGAAGGAGGTGCGCACAAGTCGCACAATTTACCGAAATCACAATCATTACTAGCGCTTTTACACTCGCTATTCGCACAAATTTTTGAATATTTTCAATTTATTATATTATTATTGTAATTGGCAAGTCTGAAGAATTTCTTAATTTTAACTATTTATTTTCTCGCGGAGTGGATAACGAACAATTATTCAAACAGTAATTTATATTAGTATTCAATTGTTATGGTTTTGCTTTTGAAATTTTGATTTTTTTTACTATTATGCGTATAATTTAAGTTTATTTTTTCGAATATAATTTTGCAACGTCTTAATTCTTTCTATTTTTGAATATTTTCATTGAATTTGATAAAAATTTAACCATTTCAATTTTATATATTTTAATAAATATTTCGGTTATTATACTTGATTAAAGGATAGAGTTAATTATTCTATATAAATGCACGGATTAGTTTAGTTTCTTGAACGGCCTGATTCGATTAGTATCCTTTTCAATGCCTGAAGACGAACGCTCTGTTTGTACCGCTCTAATAGATCTTCCCATTATATTGTTAATAAAGGAAGAGAAATCCTCGTTAATAATAAAGATCTCCACGAAATTCGATTTCAGATTGATGACTAGCCAAGTTGGTCAGGAAGGATCAGTGAGGAGGTATCGTAGAGAGAACGATGAAGGAGGACGAGCTCGAGGAGAATATAGAGAGGATTAGTGTATGTATAAATTTTTCGTAATAATTCTAATTGAATTCTATAAATGCTAAATTTACTATATGCTATTATTTGTTTGTTCATTATGCTATATTATTTTTTCTTTTGTATTATTAATTATATATTATTATGTATTATTATTTGTTATTTATATTTTGAATTAATTTAGTATTTAAATTATTACGTTATTATATAATATTATGTTATTTAAATTAATATTATTTATTTGGCTTAAGTACATTATGTAGTTAAGCATGAATTAAAAAAAAATTATAAATTTAAATTTAAATAAATCAATATTCATTGATTTATTTTAAAATCAAAAATTAGAAATTAATTATTAATATTACTTACCGAATTTTATCTTAACTGTTTTGACTATTTTGTCTTCAATTTATCTCAACTCGAATAATTTGTTAGATTAACATTATTATTAATCAAATACTCAATCCAACTCGAATAATTTGTCAGACGAACATTATTATCAATCAAATACTCGATCTAATTTGAATATATTGCCAGACAAATTTTATAATTATTCAAATACTCAATCCGACTCGAATATTTATCAGACGAACATTATTATTAATCAAATACTCAGTCCCGTGGTGCACCTCGAGGCTCCCCATCTATAAAGACAATATACAAAGTATTTTTTCTTTTTGTTAATTTCCATTTATTATTCCCAACTAACTCATTTCTTTTTATTGTGATATTTTTCTGTCATCTTCTTTTTTTCTGTCATTATTATCTGTTTAAAATTATATATTATAAATTTGATTTTCGTTTTTTTTATTAATACCACATGTTCGGGATTCGAACAATTTAATTATTACATTTTGTTTTTTTGAAATTAAATTAAATTATCAGTATATATATTGAATAAGATCGTTTCAAATCGGAAAAATCAATTTTTTTCAATCCAAGTTGATTATTTTGTTGATTGTGAACAAAAACAGAAATTGATGAAAATTATTCTTTTATTTTATATGATTTTTTTATGATGAAAAAATAATTTATGTTTGTTGTAAAAAAATGAATTTATAATTCTTATGGACGAAAATTGATTTTGTGTGTAATTTTAATTTTGTGATGATTTATCAGATTTGTTTAAAACGATCATTAAAATCAATAAAAAAATTTTTGTTGTTATTATTTTGTTATTATTTGCGGATTTGAGTTTTATTTTGGATTTACCGTGAATTTCGAAATGTATCAAAGAATTTCTGGAGTGTTTCCCATGATATTTTCTCCGTCGTCTTCGTCTCAAATGAAACCGATAAAAAATTGTTTTAATAAGAAATTAATCGCATTAGCTACTGGAATCTCAATTTATACGTATTTATACGAGATCGATCACGATTATCAAATACTTAGTTTGTGTTTTAGTTGATTTTTACAGTGTAAATAGTGTACATAGTTACCGACGATAAGGGAGTTTCAGGCGATTATGTAGAATAAGTCTTATCCGGAATGGTAGTGAATAATATAGATAAAGTGTTGATTAGCTTGAGTGTGATGATCATCTTAAATAATTCTTATTCAAAATTAATTAGTAAAATATATGCTATTGGTATTGAAATTATTTTTCCTTTCTTCCTTCCCTCTTCCTTTGGTATTAATTGTTCATCCACGGATCCTTAGTGGTAATTATGATAATCAATGGTTAATCTTCAATTATGTTCGATAAACATAATAACTAATTAAGTGAGGTCGACAAGTTAACGCGGATCATACGTGCATTTGAATCTTTTTTTAACGGAAGACTGAATTATAATCAATTTTGTTTTCCACGAAAAGTTCATCTTGTTTTGACAAAAGACTGAATTATAATTATTTTTGTATCCGACGAAAAGTTTATCTATTATTGTTGAAAAAAGTTGCTCCCTATTTGTCTACATTCCGAATCCGTTATTAATAATTCATTAAATAAAAAAGGAAAACCAACTAGCCAGTTAACTGCAGGACAGTTTATATTGTTATTCTTTGCGAGTAAATATTTTATATTAATTAAAAGTTCACTGTTGAATTGAGAATTATATTTTTACATTTATTTGTTGAATTTATCTTTATTTCTTTAGAAGAAATTGAAAATAATCGTTCCTAAACAGGTACGCCAAATATTATCTAGTTTGGCTAGCCTGGTTAGTTCTCCTATTAAAAATATAAAGGTAGCAAACTTGTACCCAACCGAACAAGGGAACAGGAAGAGTTTGCTACATATGTGTGTGTGCGTGTTAAAGTTATGCGAAATTTGATGTCTAAAAGAAATTGAAAATTCATCTGATAAATGGATTAAAAGAGAAAAAGATGCTGATATCATAACGTAAATAAGGTATATTTTAATGCAAACAGAAGAAGACTATCAGACATTTTTATTGTCGTATAACTAACAATTAAAGATGTTTGACACTTATTACAAAATAAAGAGAATTAAAATGTATTAGTTGGTGGTAACTTCATGAAGATATTATTTAACAAATTATGATGAGAAAAACGAAAGCAAAAAACACTGAAATAATAAATAGAAAAAAAGGCTTTATAAAGTAGATAGCCTCTAAATGGAAAAAAGCTGATGCTGAACACTACTCAAATATTGGAAATCAATATTATTAAAGAATCAATAAAAGTATAAACTGGATTTGTCGAAGGATTCCGTCAAACAAAGGTTATAATTGAAATTAACTCAGTGAAAAAAAATTGAAACTGAGATAAGATTAATGATTCATCACGAAAATAAATATTATACAGAACACGTATAAACAACATGAAGGAGTGAAAAAAGAACAAAAAAATTGAACAAGTCTTATCAAAAATCATTTCTTTTAAAGAGCGATGATTACTGAGCAAAAATGTTTAGAAGGTAATTCTTTTTTAACTGATGATGTCTTATGAGCATAATTATTAAATGATTCCAGAAAATAAAGTAAGAAGAAATTTGTTATCGACGAAAAATTATCATTCTTAGACAATTAGTTTGAGATATAGTAGGCATTTCTATCATGTGAAAGAAAAAAAGAATAAATAGATCAGGAGAAGAGTTTTTTTAAAAAAGGGTTATCAAAGGGATTTCTAATCAAGAATCAGTAATTAAACTTTGAAAGACACAAAAGAAGATCGTGTCAACGAGAAACAAATATGGATGAAATTATAAATAATAATTTGTGATTTTAGACTTTACAATTCTGAAGTTTTATATTTTAATCCAACAAAAAAGATGTAAAACTCATAACATTATTAACTAAATATAAAAACACCTTTACTGATTTTGATAATAATTTGACTAAATGCGAAGCACGAATTTTGCGTCTCACGTTCTTGATAAATTCACCAAAATCTTAAATATAAGAAAATAAAAATAATCATCATATTATTCACAAATATTGGCTCGAATGGAAAGATGTAGTATAATTATGATGAGTGTATTGTCGTGATAACAAAAAGAAAGAAATAATGATTTTGGGACGAATCTACACTGTACTTTGTCTATAGATTAGCAAACTTGTAGCTATTGAAAATGAACTTTGCAAATCAATGTTTGTCGGATCTTACCACGTACCAAATAATCAGGAATTTTTACTTGAAATATAAATATATTAAAATATCTAAGTACATGAATAATTATTTAAAAGAAATAGAAAATTGCTCAAGAAACATCAAATCTAATGAACAAAGTAATAAAGACCAATATGATACATAAACAAAAGCTCGTTAACAAAAAGAGCTGGAGATAAGATATATAATTTGTCAGAATATAAACCTGAAATAGTTAATAAAAAAACGTACAAAAGTAGGGGAAAAATGAGAGTTCTGGTCTAAATATATATGTCTAAATATATAAAAAGACTTATATAGCTTTTTATAATTTTGTTTTAATGCATCACTTGTGTCTATTTACTACAAGTGATGTATTAAAACAAATATGATTTAACACATTAAAACAATAAATTAACATTCAGACAGATTTTTGATATTTTGCTTGCTCTGCCTAGGCTATACCATATGTATGTTCTGCCTCACTTTACACTATAAAACACAACATCTCAATAAAGCACAATGTATTGATTTTTTCGAGAATCTAAGATCAAATTCCGACTATTAACCTATGGGTTACTAGACATGTGTTCAGACAGATTTTCGATATTTTGCTTGCTCCGCTATTTAAAACCATATGAGTATAGAAATACCACTTTAAAACTATATTATATTAAAACATGAATACATTGCACTATGAATAAATGTGAACTTATTGATTCTGCACACTTGTACTAAGCTTAATAAGGCTGCCTAGGCATAGTGTAGTATTGATTAACACAAGTATATTATTGATTAGCATATGTGCAGTATTGATTAGCACAGGTGTAAAATTGATTTTTTTTGCACTTTTTTGTGTAATTTTGATGGTTTTTACATGTTTTCGATGATTTTTAAGGTAT
>MQRK01226739.1:18378-36415 GCA_001938485.1 Girardia tigrina
CAAAATGTGCATCAAATACATGATATCGATTTTTAACACTAGTACTTTTAAAAAATGTAATGTATTGATTTTTGTACTTTTACACATGTGCAACTTAAAAAGCACTGTGCTAGCACATTCCAAATATTCCTTAGCACATTTGGACACTGTGCAGTGATCGATTAGCACTTTTTTCTACGGTCCTTAGTTACGGGGTCATGGTTGCTATGGATATGGGAACCGTAACCATGGTTACAACCGCCTTGGATAACTGTATCCGTTGCTAATGAAAAACGTCCCTTGGTTACCGTTACCCCGGGGCCGAAACCGTTGCTAAGGAACCGGGAACCAATCAGAAGCGTTTCCAAGTGAACTGGAACCGTGGCTAAGGTGATCGCGACCGTTGCCATGGCAACCACGGTAACTAGTTACCCCCCCCGGGGGGCGGTGGTCCAGAACTCTCATTTTTCCCCTACTTACAAAGGAATACTTACTATTACTTTGAAATATTAGAAGTAACTAATTCAAATCTATGAGTAAAGCAAGTTGATAAAATAATGAGAAAGCCTTTCAAAATACATGAAAAAAATGTGAATTGGTAGAAAAAGAACAAAGCAATAATGAAATGTTTAAAAATAAAGTAAAGTATGATTCAAATATTACAAAAGAGCCAATTAAAAGGTAATAATCCAAAGAGTTTGCGAGATGAAATTTAACTAGAAAAACTGACGATCAATCAAAGATACAATTTCGAAAATGGAAAGTTTATAAAAATAGATGATCACAAAGACACTAATTCTTTATAATTGCTAGTAGTAGGGGATGTTTGAGTTCATAAATTTTCAAATTTGAAATCTAATAAATTTAATAATCCAATATTTTATATTTTATTTATAGATTAGATTTAAATGAGATTTTTAAAAAATAGCGTAAAAAAGTAATTCATATAAAATTAATTTTTAATGTGAACATAAAACAATAAATAGATTTATTAATAAAGTGAATTGTATTTTATATGAAACATTTAATTTTTGAAAAATAATAAATAAACTAGAAAAGTATTTTGTAACTTTTGATATTAATTCATAAATTTAAATCAAAATATAATTTTCATTTTTCTTAAGAAATATAACTTTTATTTTAAAAAGTAAATTACGAAGGTAATTTAAAAGTTTGTTAATTAAACTAAAAACGTGATAAGTATTAAAAATACAATTTATTTTATCTAAAAAAGGGGTAATTTAAAAGTTGTTAAATCAAACGAAATTACTATTTTAATTTTATTTTAAAAAAAGTATTGTAATAATTCTAAAAATAATTGCGATTTTAATTGTCTTTAAACCTTATTTTACTAATTGCGATTTTAATTGTATTAAATCTAAAATAATTGCAATTTTAATCTTATTTTTAAAACATTATGTTACCGAATCTAAAAATAATATTTAAATGATTATGAAATCAAAATGAAAATTTTGTGTTATGGAATGGGGAAATGTAATTGAGAAACTATTAAATTTATGAAAATTTAATAAAGGATGCAACAAAAAAATTTTGTGACTGTTCGGGATTCAATTATCGTTACTATATTGTTAATATCATTAATTATATCTATATGTATATATGTATATATTTAATGGAACCCGCGCTCTCTTTTCCTCATTTGCCTAAAAAAACTTTTTTGTGATATTTAATTGTTTTTTTTGTGTTTTTTACCATGAAATGTGTGAAATTTTGTGAAAATTAATGTTAATTGTTTTTTTTAAAAAAAGATTAACTTGGAAATATTAAAAATGTAAAATAATTATCAACAAAATTAAATTAGTTGAATGGGTTTGTTTGAATGTTTCAGTGATATTGAAATATGGAAATTTGAAAATAAAACTAAATAAATCGATTTAAATTGCCTTGTCTCATTTTTTTTGTCTTTGGAGTTTTATTTAGATGACATTGAGGACAATTTTTATAATTATCGGATCATTCGCGCCGAATATCAGGTCGAATGATAATCGGAAAATTTTAATTCATGAATCGTTGAAAGATTCAACGGTGCATCGGTTTCAGCTGCGGATGATTAATCAGCGTCAAGTCAAATTAAAACGGACCCAGCACAACGAGAAATTTTCCTGCGCAACCCTGCAGCCTCCGTCCAATTCTCGGGGCAACCTGAGTGTCGGGCGGAACAGTGACAATATTTAATAACTTTATAATTTTAATAAAAAAACATAAATTTAAATTCTTAATAACAATATCTATATTTATATTTAGTTCTATTTATAATGGTTTATGTAAAAAAAGAAACTGTTAAAGTTCCTTGAAAATATTTGTTTAAAAAACTTGAATTGTGAAAATTTTGCGTTAATGACAACTTCTTTTGATCAAGAAACCAATAATAATATTGTATTCTCTATTTCAATATTCGTATATTATATCTTCTATCATTTCTGTATATTTAATCACAGTCAACCAAATCACAAATCAATTCAGCATCCAGGAAATTCTATATTGATTTTCTACATGAACAACAAAGTTCAATTTGAATAATAACGTTTGTTTAACAGATTACATGTATTGATATTGATTTATAACATTAGTTCCGTCCTTTTTGCCATGTGTGAGGAAAAATAATATGTTTGTAATTATTTTATTTTACGATTCCAGGACAGAATCTACTGAACCCCCATAGTAATGTTGGGATCGAGAAATTTCCCAATAGACACCAGACCAATTAATTAAGGTGGCACTGAGTCTGATGGAAAATATCTCTGGATCTGAAATAAAATAAACTGATTATTAAATAAATATAATATTAATTAAAAGTAACCTTAATTGATTTTGGACTTTGATCTGAAATAAAACATATAATTATTAAAATTAATTGAATAAAAAGCTTACCTAATTGATTTCACCTTTAATCCTGAAATTAAAAATATCATACCAAAAAATTTTTTGGTGTACAAGCTTTTATAATTTGTCATATGTTTGCGGTTCTGTATCTATTTCACCCACTTCCCACATTTTTTGACTGAATTATCAAAGTCTACTAAGCGAAAACCCACTTTCTATTTGCATTTAGATGTAGCAAATTTCAAAGCTTACTACTGAGGAAAACATGAGAACGACACTTTAATTACTTTTTGCGGCCAAATAAAAGGCGGTAGATGAGCAGTGACAGTGTAGTCACCTAGAATACATCAGTCCTGAAAGTTTCATGTCGCTAGGTGAACGCGAAGTGGGTGAATTTTCGATCACAAGATTTGATGCATCCAGACAGACAAACAAACAAATGAAACGTAATAAAAGCTTGCAAAAAAAGAATTATTATCTATGTAATTAGAAAACTTACTTGATTTATCTGACCTTTGATAGATGTTCATCTAAATGAAAATTTTGTTATTTTTCTTTGATTAAAACAAAAACTTCTTGATTGATTTGGATTTTGTTGTCGATAGATAACGGCAGGGGCTTATAGTGCCTACCCAAACTGTTGACACGAAGTCCAGCGATCTCGAAATTTATTTGAAAATTTCGGAAAAACAAATTACTATAAATTTGTTTGAATCTGTTATTTGTTCGGAAAGTTTTTTGTCTAGTTGTTGATTACAAATTAATAAATTATTCAATCTTCAGTTTTTGTGAGTTTTTAATTTTAATTTTTTTAGAGGTTGGTGGAGTATATATATAAATTGGACATATGCTAAAATATATTGCTGGGAGCCGATCAGTTGATAGTTATCGGCAGGTGCTCATAGTGCCTTCCGTGATTTTTAACGATCTGTCAGTGAATAAGAAAAAGATCGTGAAAGAGAATTGAAGACAGCCGATCAGTTGGTATTTAACGGCGGGTGCTCATAGTGCCTGTCGAATATATTGATTTTCTGGTAGTTGAAAGAAATTTTCTCTATTGAGCGAGTGCTGAGTGCCTGCCGAGGATATTGATGTTCTAGTAGTTGAAAGAAATTGTTCACTATGGAGCACCTTAAATGTCATCGTCGATGAGAAAATCTAATAATCAAACCTCAATCAACCTCAACCTATTTTGTTGTCATTGTTAAACCTTTAATATCAATGTTGGATAATTGATGAACATTTATGTTTTAAGTTTATTTATATTCTCTTAAAATATTTAAAGCTTATTCGGTGGAAATTTAAGAAATCAACAGAATATAAAGCAACATGACGACAATAGAGATTTGTTCCTCTAGACGAAATATAGATGAATATTTATAAAAAATAGTTTACGAGGAACCCAGAAGGTATTTCATTTTGTTCACTGGTAAATCATTGGGCTAGATGAACCTAATCGGGTAGGATTTGAACCATTTGCCTGTGTTAGAAGAGGGATGGTAAATGATGTTTGTATAAGAATAATGTGTTTGGTTTATAATAAAAAAAAGAAATTATACATAATAAAGATAATAAAAAAACCAACACACATATACATGGAAGATCGAGATTGTTTGAGGTGTCTCTCAATGGTAAATAATCAATGTGGTGAGCGGATCATCTGAATTATTTTAATTATTTTTTTCAATTAGTTAATTTGATTTATTTGTTAATTGTAGTAAGATCTTTTCGTGGAAGGTAATTGATAATAATGAAATTTCATTGCTTAAAATCGGCAAATAATTTACTGAAAAAAAGAATTTAGAATGAGTGAAGACCGAAAATAATGTCACGTCAATCACGACTTTAAACAAATAAAAAATGCTAGAGCAAACAAATTTGGGGGAAATAAAGGTATTTGAAATTATTGAAAAAGACGTCGACGAAATATTGCAAATAAATATTATGTTTAAACGAACTCACAAATCTTGTATAAAAATATGTATCGATATGATATAATTGTTTATCTGTTTTTAGGTCGGATGGATGAACCCTATTCAATGAATACCTCAGCGGTAAAAGTCGGTACCAGACAGTCACCATAAGTCCATAAATAAGAATGTACAGTGTTCTTATATTCAAACTCTAAATAATTTAACTGAATTTGGCTATCAAAACTATAAAAATCGAAAACCTATTAAAACCAGACCTACCCAGGTGTCGCGTTCCCCTCTCAACAAAATTTTTGAGCTAAGAGCCCCCAGTCGTTTTCTGAGATAAACGACAACTCATTTTGGTTCTTTCATTTCACCATCGGGCATTCAATTTATGGGGAACGGACGCGTCTCTTCCACGTATATCAGTAAACTGGACACGCTTCAGAGCGCCTTCGGGTTCGGACCGGTGGCGAGTATGCCCGACCGCTAGCTACAGTGTCTGGAGGAGTCGATATAAGGAATCTTATTCTTTATTTACACGACTTCCACTTTTGCATACATAGAGTGAAGAGAGCAGTAAGAAGCAAATGACGACCCTCCAGCGCAACAGCAGCTAGGAACGACCCGCATCTCCTCTAAAAGGTTCTTCAACTCGTTTTGAGTTTATTTGTAGTTTCATTTCACGTCCTGATTATTAAACGCCGGCGCTCTGCTTGTAGTTATTTATCGAGAAATATATTTATACTAAGAACATTTATTAACTTGTAATGTTTATCGACTCACGTTATAATCTTACATCATGATAATTACATCCAACCAATAGGAAAAATTTATTCCCCCAAACATTATCAAGCATGAATATTTGATCGGGTAAATATATACGTTAAATTAATTTGCCTTTTAACGATTACTAATAAAATTAGAATCTCTAGTTACACGATTATTCAATATTTACACCGTCCGTCGTACTCGTCGATCCTAATCAAATCATGGCTCAACTAGAATTTTAATTCTCAGAACAAATGAACCAAAATGACATTGTAGTCGTTAACTATTTAAACCTAAACTCTTAGCTAGCCCTCTATTGTCAAGTGGATTACTATTACTATAGAACAAGAATCAATATGAAGTAATTTAACTAAGCTGAATAAAATTGTTCTTATTAATATTATTGCTCGAATAAAAGGATTTCAGAACCCAACTATTTACATATTTCGACATTCTTATTATTGTTTATCATATAAGAATCTAAGCTAAAGACAGACAATATTTACACTACACCGCCCGACTCCTCTAGTCATCGTCGGTGTCTCTAATTCTTGCCTCTTCGATGCTCTGTAGCGTTCGATAATCACACTTTCTGACCTTCACGCGATTCTAAGCAACCATCCCCCTTCTTAACAACTTACGGTTCATGGTATCTCAAGGGTGACCGCTGCAGTCCCCTTAAAGCATAACCTCAAAAGTGACATCAATAAAGTAAACCCAATGAAATAATAATAATTAACTAAGTAAGTCATAGTGAAACAAATCATATTCGGTAATATAAAGACACTACATAAATGTTAATCAAGAGAATAAAAATAATGAAATTCAAAATTAACACGAAACCCGCATATAACTCGTTCGAAAATTAATTTTAGCAGTTAAGCGACTGTTCCTTTCAACTATAAAACTGTTCCAAAAATACCGCGGACGAAATTTATCGAATTGAATGTTGCGATAAAAATAACGTTAATACAAATTGCAATTAATGACAGAAAAATATTATTCAGAAATTTTGTCAAAGTTTGCGTCAAAATTTGTTGCGCTAAAAGTTGAGTATGGTATCGTGGAATATGTCGGTATTTATAACCGGTTGTTTGCGTGTATCACCCAGTGCGCTCGGGTATACATGTATACCTATAGATTGCTTATTCCATCTGTCAATTGTGAATGAGATTTTCCTGCCTTGTCACCCTCACTAATGGTTTGTTTAATCTATTTATTCAGTCCTCTCTGAGACGGCATCGATTCTGGAGTTATGCGTACATTTGTTGGACAGTTGGTGTGTTATATCAGAATAACGGACGAAGGTTTAGTCTTGTTCTGGTGATATTTAGTCATCTCATACTCGATTGATCATAAAGATGAAACAACTGCTGTTACCTGCGCGTCCGCCTTTGTTTAGCTGGATTTTCAATCACTGGTAAGGTAGGATTGTCAGATTACACCAATGATTAATTGTGCTGTTTATTACAGGATGTAACCTCACTGCAATTCTGGGACCCACTGTTGCTTAGGGACGCGGGGCGGTTATTTGGAATAGATACAAAAAAATAATAAAAATAAAATAATAATAATGATACTACTACTAATAATAATAATTACATAATTATAATAGAAATGAACTACTTTTAATGATATTAACAATTAGGAATAATAATAATAATAATAATACTAATATTAATAATGATATTATAATTATATATACTATCTGTTGGGATTCTGTAAATATAAAAAAAATATAAAATGTATAAAATTATTGTACCTGCTATCCTAAATAAAAATAAATTAAAAAATAATTAAATAAATAAATAAATAAAATAAACAGGACGCATAATCCCATTTTAACCTTCCCTTTGTTTGAGCACGTTGCTCAGGGACTCGAGGCGGTTAATTGGGATAATAACAATAAAGAAATATTATATGTATATAAATCTTAATAAATAATTATTATTTATTATTATTATTAATTTAATCCATATTATTAATTTTATCATTATTTATTTTTTAGTATTACTATTATTATATGTAATATTCATTCAAAATATTATTAGTTTTATCTTTATTTATTTTATTATTATTATTACTATTATAATTAGAATTAAATTATTATATCCCTTTTCGGCGAGTTTTTCCTTCCTCCGCAGGGACCCATTCATTATGAGGGTACTCCTGCTTTTGGCGGAAAAGTTCGCCAGAGGATTGTCTTGTTTAAAAAAAATATAAATAAAAATTTATATATTATTTAATTATTACTACTATTATTGTTATTATTATTATTATCATTATTATTTCAATTATTTTATTTATAATTATTATAATAATCATATCGTTAAAATTATTATTATTAGTATTATTTTTATTATTAGGGAAATATTATTAATAAATATTATATTATTATTATTACTTAAAAAATTTTTAACTCACGTATTTCTTAAAATCTCCAAAAATGAAAATTTTCCTTTGGCCGACGAACGATGATTGGTTTAACCGATCGGCGTCGTTGCATCGCCCAAAGGAATTCAATTTTTGACAATTCCCAAACTGATTGGGAATCAGCTGTTGAAATTTTTGACAAAATGCGAACTGCGATTGTTTTTAATTAACAATCTGCAGTCAAAAGAATTTGAAAAAATAATCCCACATGTTGGCAAAAATCATAAATATAATTATATTTAAAATAAAATAAACTTACGTAAACTGAATACATTTAATGATTTATTTTAAAATACAAATCTTATTTTAATTTCTTAAATCCATGCAGTCTGTGTCTCGTTAATAATGTTCTGTTTTATTATTTTTTCCTTTCTATAATTTAAAATTATTAAAATTACAACAGAAAAAATAGTTAAAATATTTTAATATAATTAGATGAATCACTTTGAACATTTAAGCATGGTTTAAAATGCATCGGTAATTATTCTCTCATTATAATTATCAAAATTATTACACAAAATATAAATTCTTTATTATAGTCGACTTTTTTCGAACTTTTCAATTTAATATATGATTAAGAATTGTATGATTAAAATTATTGTATGATTAAGAGCTGTTTCTACTCGATTGAGTATGTTCAGCAATTCGATTTCGGAGATGACGATTCGTCTCTCCAATGTCCAAGGCTTCACACTTGTGACATTTAAATTTTAGTAGGTTTTCTTGCACATCCAGTGTTTTAGATTTATTTGAAGAAACTGGATACTTTATTAGTGGCAAAGATTACTCTCAATTTAAAATTTCCTGAAGTTCTTTTCATTAATGATTTTTCGAATTCATTTTATCTCTCAGAGAATGGTATTTTTAGGGTAATATTAATAATATCAATATTTTGTATATTATTCTTAGAGTAATCAGTTTGATTTTCGATTTTTGAAAATTAGATCAAGAGTATTATAAATTATATAATTTATATTTTACCCGTTTTTTCTAATCTATTTTTGAGATTTTCTATCCCATCATTTGCATTTTCATATGATGAACATATAATTTAAAATGTTAATATTGTTCTGTTCTGACTCAGTTCTTTTCTGTCTCTGTTTTGTTTTTTGAAAATATATTTTAGTCATTCAAATTAATTTTTCGTCATACAATATCATCATCGTCGAACTATTCATCATTTTAATCACTCAACATTACGGGACCCGAGAGAGTAGCACTCAGTCCCTCTCGGTTCAATTTTAAGGGTAGGAACCTTTTTAATTTAAAAATTTTACAACTTTCAAGTAAGTTTTAAGGTTTTTTAAGAGCGTTTTTGATTAAAAATTGCTCTGTATTTATACCTATTTTCTACCAGGGGTTTGTTTTCCAATTCAACCATATATTGTTCTTCCAAGGCGTCCTCTTAATGTATCTGTCCGCGGATTTTGTTATTTGAATAAAATGATAACTCAGTTAAAAAATAAACATTTCCCGATAAACGTTTTTCAGGGTGAACCGCGCTGTCGATTTTTTTCAGGAAGCCAAATATATTACTGTATTTTCACATTTTCGCTTATTTTTCTCTGCCCTTCTTGTCTTAATATGGTTATGACAGTGATCATTTCATCAATACCAGATAGGTGTGATGGTTGTTGTATTGTTTCGTCTCGCATCACGTTATTATTTTTAAATGAACCCTTGATTTTATTCGTCCGTCTTTTAGGTATGTTGTGTTGATGGTATTTTTGTAAGCGAATGAAAGTAAAGGAAAAGAAATGAGAGCCTAGAATTAAAAAATGAAAAAAATTATGCTTCAATAAAAGAAGCTAATAATTATATTATTAAATGATAAAAATTTTAATTTCAATACGAAATTCAAATAGAAATCAATTCACAAATTAAATAATTCTGCCTATCAACCGCAATTATATGTCCAACGCTTTCCGACAATGTTATGCTTCATTTTCGCCATTTTTTGATACAAAATTAGTGCCGAATTCCATTATTTCAATTAATTGGTTACATCCGGTTTCGATTGTTTTCACAGTTATCCGGTTCATTATATCCATTGGCGTTATAAATTTGTTATTATCTATTATTTGTTATTAACTCTAACAGTGGTCTGATTATTAATATATTCACGTTGTGATAATTTTATTTCACTCATGGACGAGTTATCATTGCGATATTAAAACATCATCATTTGTTTCGAATTTTTTTTTACGAGATTCAAATATACTGTAGTGACTAAACGAATCTTAATTAATTTTTATTTTGTAATTTCTTGTAATTATAAGGAAGGAAAATCGTTTATATTCGATCTATTCGATTAATACTACATAGTTTTCCTTCGTTTATAACACAGTTGTTATCCATCACGTCAGCTGGTATACAATCTGACTGTTCACTGTAAGAAATTCCAAGAATTGTCTCTAAGGTTTGATTTGTGCTTTTCTTTTGATTAATTTAATATTCCTTATGTAAGATCTCTCGCCTTCACGGAGAAATTTTAAGATCTTCAGGAATTATAGCTTTTCGAGTGAGTTAAATACTTTGTTTTATTTCAACACCTATCTTACGTGAATTTGATAAATTTCAGACTTTTCTTCGCTATCGTACAGAAATTCATTGCCTAAGATAACTTATCCTTAATTTGAACCGGGAAAATCCCTCATCCGAAAACGGCCGCTCAATTATAGGCCCGAGGATTTTTTTTGGAAACCTCAGATATTATTGTAATTTTTTTAAAAACTATTGGGTTGTTGCATAAGTTCCCGCCGTTACATGAAACTATTTGTTCTATCAAGACTTTTTGATGTTTGGCGAAGTGTTATATACCACTAGAAAGCCCGTGCTATGCTCTACAAAATTAAAGTAATCGTTTTTGCCTATATTATTTTTTGTCTTTTTTTACAACCGTCAAATGGATTGTCAAGTCGATAAAAGACCGCATTTTCGATACCTCCTTTTTGCCTTTAATCGAGGTCAAAAAGCGAGTGAAGCTACCAGAGATATTTGTGCCGCGTATGGAGAGGACGCTATAGCTGAGAGAACTGCTCTGGATTGGTTTGCCAGGTCCAAACACGATAATTTCGACTTCAACGACGCTCCTCGTTCCTGGAGACCAGTCGAGATGGACGAGGACCAACTCGGGGATATTTTGAAGGAAGATGGCCGCCAGACATGCAGAGATTTTGCCGAAAAGATGAATTGTGACAATTTCACGCAACCATGGGTTTCACTCAAAAGCTTGGAGGTTGGGTCCCGCACGAACTCACCCAAAAACAAAAGGATAAGCGGCTTTCCATTGCTGCTCAAAATCTCGCGCGACACCAAGGAACCCATGGCCACAGGCAACTTTTCTTATAGAGAATCGTCACTGGAGACGAGAAATGGTGTCTCTATGTGAATATGAAGCAAAGAAAAGAGTGGATGAGTCCTAGAGAGAAGCCTAAGCCCAGGATCAAGAAAGACCTGCATCCTACGAAGACAATGATTTGCGTATGGTGGGTTTGGAAAGGTCTAATCCACTGGGAAATGCTTGGAAAGAACATGACAGTAGAAAAGAATCTCTATAAAGCCCAATTGCATCGAGTTAATGAGGCAATTCAATAAAAAAGACCGGATCGACAAGGCCAGGTGCTCCTCCTCCATGACAATGCTCGACCACACACCGCAAAAACTCTCAAGATGGCACTCCAAGATCACGGTTGGAAAGTCCTTCAACATCCTTCCTATTCTCTAGACCTCACCCATTAAAATAACTCAATTTAACTCAATTTTAATTCATTAATTTTTTTCGTCAAAATTAGTTTTTCATTAGTAAAAGATTTTTAAGTTTTTTTACTAAATTTTATCATCAAAATTGATTTTAACCTAATTTTGAAAAAAATATTTTTTTCAATAATTTTCATGTTTATTCTTAGGATTTCACAACCGTCACTATACAGTTGTTTATTTATTTCACTTTTAATTGAACGTTAAATGATGCCACGACGATTGGCACCCAGTTATCGATGTGGAATTTCATCCAGCGTTTCATATCCAATTTAGTAAGTTTTTGTACTATAATTGTGTAAAGTTTCATGAATGTTCAATTACATTACAAAAATTGACTTTTCGGCGACTTTCAACGTATATCGCTCGTCAACAGCGTCTTCCTAATGTATCGCCCGCGGCTTTGAAATTATTTGAAAAAATGATAACTCATAAGGAGTTAAAAAATAAAAGTTTTCCGAAAAACCTTTTTCAGGGTGATCCACCCTGTCGAATTTTTTTACTAAGCTGCATTTACATTGCTGCATTTCCATATTTTCGAGTTTTTAATTTTTTTGTCATAATTCTTTGTATTTAAGTTTCCCTTTTTGATATTTTCCTATATTTTCCAGCCTCTGGTTTTTTTATCCACCAGAAGCTAGCCACACAAATGCGGGCAGTAACGCCGGTTCTGCGGGCGACTGAGCAAGCTCGCCTGATTGGCGGCTCCACTAGACTGACGGTAACCTGCCGGTCGGAGGGACCCGTGAGCGCGGTCGGATCATCGGAAGCTCGCCAGTTCGATCGCGTTTGCCGCCGCAGCCAGCGACATCGTCGGTCAAATCTCTCGGAGGCAGTCGCGCGTTGGCCTCAATCGCTCCCAGATCCTCGGAGCGAGCGGTCGGAATCCGATCGAGTGGACCGGTGAACGACAATCGCGACGTGGTACGACGCCAGATGCGACAATCCGTGCGGAAGGTTCCGGTCCGCGAGAAAAATAAAGTTCGAAAAAGTCATATTGAGCAAAGTTTTATTCATATCAACGAAAGTTTTATTTACATCGACATCGAAATCATAATATCATCATTTAATTAAAAAAGTGAAGCGGTAAAACAACGATATTGTTAGTATGAATTTTTTTAACATTGTTTTTATTTCATTCTCTTCATTTTTTTTTGGTTGTTTTTGAGGATCATTACTCCAGATTTATTTATATTTCCGAAATTTATTTGTTATTATATTTATAGATTTCTAGTGGAAAATTTAATTTTGTTCTAATAATTTTCTCGAATAATTTGTTATTAACTGTTTTTATTATTTAACAAATTCAAAAATTATCTGTAGATGGATTGCAATTACAATTATCGATTTTTTCGACATTGTCCCAGAATTTTACTGCTGATATTGGAGCCTAACTTGTTTATAGTTCTTGATTTATTAGTAAAATATTTCTTTAAAATTTTCTTAATTTGTTCATTTTTGTTCATATTTTCTTTTTGCTTCAGATTTCTTGTATTATTTTTATTACTTTATTTATCTAGGATTATTTTGGAATTATTAATTCCACTGTTCACTCGCATATCGCGTCAATCGTGAAAGCCTGTTCATTGTTCATGTATAGAATTTACTCAGAGATTACATAACTATGTCACCATTTAAATTATAAGTATAAACATATCGTCAATTGACTTATCCAGATTTGATCTGTTTTCAAACCAATTGCGAACTGACAATGCACTTGTGATAAAGAGGGTGCATTGTCAGATTCGTTCTGATTAGAATTATGCAGCCAAATCAAATTCATTGCAATCTGACGCTGCATTAGTGATAAAGGTGAACTGTCAGATCTGCCAAAGACAATAATAATTTATGAGCCGAAAGGCTCCGTTTGAAAAATAAAAAATAATGATAAATTAAATAAATATAATTTTCTTAAATTGAAAAAAATATAATTTTTCTTCAATCTTATTTTTATTTTAATTTTAACATTAAATTTATTTTGGGTAAAATACCCATACATTTACATTTTGAATCAGAATTTTTTAAAGAGAAGTTTTTTTTAAGAAAAGAGAATTTTAAATAGTGAATTTCAAAAAGAGAATTTAAAGAATTAAATTGGAAATTGAAATAAAATTAAAATTACAAGTCAATTATATTGTGTCAGACTCAAAAGTTTGTCAAACTCTCATTGAAAATCAACATTACATTGTATTTCAAATCATTCAATATATCATTCAAATATATTGTTGTCGTTCAATTGATTCAATTATTTGAAAAACTTAATAAGATCACTATTTAATAAGATAATTGATTTGCTTTTAAATCAATCAAATTTCGAGAAATTGTTGGAAGAATCTTCTGATTTATTTGGAGTCAGAGAGTAAGTTAAATTTTAAATTAAATTAAATCCAATCGAATAATCGATTTTTTAAAGAAAAGATAAATACCAGATAATAATGTGATTTTTGTGGTTTTAAAGGAAATATTTGTTTTATATTTGTATAGGTTTCAATTTCGAATGTAGTAAATTCACTAAAATTAGATTGTTTTGATATATTTTCATATATATTTATTATTTTATAAATATATTTTTTATGGTTTTTTAATTTTGATGGTTTGAAGATGTTTTCGATGATTGTTAAGGTAAATTTATGATTTATAAGGTGATTTATGGTTACTAAGTGAAATCGTATATGTTGTTAAGGTGATTTCCATGGTTTTTAAATTAAATATGATAATTTTTAATGTGTTTTCGATGATTTCTAAGGTAATTTCATAGGTTGTTAGGATGATTTTAAATATTGTTAAGGTAATGGTGACGGTTTTTAAGGTGAATTTCATGGTTACTAAGTGATCGGCACCGTTGCTAAAGTGATCAGAACCCTTGCTAAGGTAACCGGAACCAATCAAAAGCATTGTCATGGAAACGGGAATCAATCAGAACTGTTACTAAGGTAAACGGAACCATTGCAGTGGTAACCGCAACCGTTGTCAACGTTACGGGAACCCCGGGAGGCTGGGCCCGATTTTTTATTTTTCCCATAGTACATATATTTTTTCACAATATTTTTTATCTCAAAATAAATTTTGTATCTCTAATTTTTCACTGTTTAATTCATTATTCTATTTGCTTTATATTTGTATAGGTTTCAATTTCGAATGTAGTAAATTCACTAAAATTAGATTGTTTTGATATATTTTCATATATATTTATAATTTTATAAATATTTTTTTTTAAAATTTCACTAAAATTCATTATAATTTGTTTTTGTTTAAATATAGAAAATAATATCTAATTTAATTAAGCGTTCTTTTAACCACTTAATGGTCGATTACTTTTAAAAAATACAAAGTTTGAAAACAAAGTCAATTAAATAATATTTATTATTTTTTTATACAAATCAACAAGGTCAAAAAGAAAAGTGCACCTTGTGTCTTTATGGATAGTATATATGCCAACAAGTCGAGCAACGTTTGGATTACTGCTATGCGATAAGTACAAAACACGCAAGCGGCACTCGTTCAAAGTAAGGAAGTGGCTAAATTTCTCTTCATTAATCATATTTTTTTTAGTTAGGAAGAGGATAAGGAAGTATATTTAATACAAAATAGAAATCAAATGAGGTGGCTAAGTATACCCCAGCTATGACACATTTCCTTAAGAGAAGGAACACACTATAATGAACCTTCAAAACTGAAAAAGGGTTTATTAAAGTTTTTCTCAGTTGTTCGCTGATATTACTGAAAATCAATATTTAATGAAAGTATACCTTTCAAATGCGTAAAAAAAATCTCACTTCCCAGATAAACAAACTACATCCTTTAGAATTAAATATTTGAAAGAAGGATCTTAATATGTTATCGCTAGATTAATAATTAAAGTAGTAACTCTAGTAATTCTGAATTCAAACTAACTTAAGCATACATTTAATTTTCATAAATGAAAAATTTCTTTTGATTTTTAGTGTATCGTGTGGTTTCGGTACACTGTAGGTGTATCACGAAATCTCTAAATATGGGATCAGTCGGAATATTTTAATTTTGCTTAATTAATTTTCACGTTTTGTCATATATTCTGTATATTTTCTACGATTTCTATTAATTTTAGTTATTTTGGTAGATGATTAAAGTTCGTGAGACATATTATGATGGTCATTCTCTCGGTATCGCTATCAATAACCTATATATGAAGTTCAGAATCTCCAGAAAAATCGTAATATGCATATAGGCTTGTTACATGTCTCGCAAACACTACGACACCTTCCATTCTGACCGACCCCGTGCTATTAGTTGTACTAAAGAAATCTTTAGCGAAATGACGATACGGAGACATCATTGTATTAATCAAAATATCTTTCAGTGGACTTTATGCATTGCTTGAAAATTTGCAACTTTCATTTATATCCTATAATTCACAATACGTTGAAGTTTTTTGCAACTTTACCAGTAACAACAACCTCAGCCGAGCGATCTTTTTCTGTATTACGCAGAATCAAGACTTACTTACAAACCTCGACATAAGATCATAGACTGAATGGCTTAGCTATAATGAACATTCACCCAGAATTATTGTCTTTCATAGATGCTGACAAAGTTATAAACACTTTGGCAGTAGAAAGAAATTACTGAAAACTCCTGATTTTATGAACTTATCAAATACATCTAAAACATCAACAAAACAATCTCCTTGAAGGCGGGGAGATTGGTGACAGATCGGTCAAGGAAGCACTGTCTTTCTGCTCCAGAAAGAATCTCGATAATTTGGTAGCAATATTCGAGTCTCAGAGTAAGTCTGTAATCGATGCGTGCAAGGAGAAACTCGTAGAATCCAAGTGGCACGTCATCGTTGTAGATGGTCAGGACATATTGAGCCTGCTGGATGCTTTCGACGAGGTCGCTACAACGCGTAACAAACCGACGGCGATTGTGGCCGAAACGATTAAAGCAGTCGGGCTCCATAGGATGTGGGACCAACCAGGCTGGCACGGGCAACCGTTGGGAGATAATACGGCCTACCGTATTATTGAGAGTCTCAAGGTTAGGATTCAGTCTCTTTCTGTTAACGAGGCCGGAGACGAGGACGTCTTCAATCCGAGGCCTCCTGATGATATTCTCCAGCATATCGATCCGAGTCCCATTAAAATGAGCAAAAAACCAAAAAAAACGCAGAATATATATATATATATATATATATATATATATATATAGTTTAAAATACACTCTTAGCGAGGTTATATTTTAGACTATAAAAGAAATCGGAATTAGCTATGGTTTTAATACGTGATCAACTATTATCTCGAATTAGGGATATTATAACTCGTTCATGGAAGTGAGTGAAATATTTCAAATAAAATTTACTTGTAGTTTGTCGACAATGTTTGAAATAATTGACAAAATAATGAATATACCGGTATAGTATTTTGCAATTTACTAAATATACCAATAAATTTGAATATTTGATATATAAGCCGAATTGATATCAAATAAATGATGGGGAAATAATTTTCGTTATGAAATAATTAATATTCACCGAAATATATGAGAAATTTGAGGCTGAGATGAATACGGAATTTAAGTTGTAAATACCAATGTTTTGAATTTTCTTATTTATTAATGCACTTAGGTTTTGTGGATCTTCCATTCAATTAATTTGTTTTCGTTTATTAGAGATTTACAAATTGTATGATAGCTTTCATAATTGAATATAAAAAACAAATTTTCTTGGATAGGTAATTTTGAGATTTCAGTTATGAAAATGCGGACAATTTTTGTTAAAATATTTAATTTGCAAAATTGAAAATGTGTAAAACTTCGAAACTTATGTGCATATTAAATAAAAAATTTTCTTTACATAATCTGATAACTACTGTAACAAAAAATTACATTTCTAATAAAATCAAAAACTAAATTCGGAATATAAACTAAGTTTTGTTTAAATATTCAACTAACTATCAATTTAATTTAGATTCTCTCTTCGATTATCTCGCAAAATCATTGCGACAACTCTCACCTCTACGCGGAAAAATTCTTCAGCAATAAAAAAATAATTCTCATGTTGGAATGAACAAACACTCTCCATCTCGGAGTTCAACAGAATAGACAAGCACGCCCTTTCTCCCTGAGTGTCGTCGATACCGATATCGAGTATCTGTCGAGTGGTCGCTGTCGAGAGCCGATCTAGCACCTATCCGACACGAGAAGACTGCGACGATGATGATGACGAATTTTGCTGGTGAGATTAAATTTGGTGTCATTAATTATTGATGGTATTGATTATTATTAATAAATTATAAATAAATTATTATAAATAATTATAGAGAATAGTATTATATATATATATATATATATATATATATATA
>MQRK01226745.1:3205-13575 GCA_001938485.1 Girardia tigrina
TTATTTGCAAATTTTAGACAAAGAATAATGCTTGCTAACTCTTATGGCCTTAATAGTTTGATATAATAAAATAGTTATTGTGTTATTGTGATCTAGTCTTTGTTCAGATCTCCGTCAATTTGAAGGTCTAATTAAAAAGTTATGATGGTTTTAAAACTTGTGCACTTTTTTAGTGGACACACCTTATTAATCAAAACTTATGATAATCATTTTTACCAACAAAATAAACGTTCAACGTACCTTGTTTACCATTTTCAACACTTTTCAATTATTATTTTCGAAATTTATAACTTTTTTTAATAAATGTTAAAAAAACAATAATGATCGACGTGTCTCTCATTGCTTCATTAAACAGTTGTGGACGCATATAACCCAGATCCTTCACTCGTGCGTTCTCAAGCTTGTCTACCGGATGATATCTGTGATGTCGCTAATTTCTGCATGCCATGGGGTGCTACCATTGAATTATGCCCTCCTCATCGTAGCCTCCCCAAACCGAGCTTTCTCCAATTCGTATTAACTAATATTTATTATAACAGAGTAAGTCGTATCAATTTTTATGACTTCATTTAATTATTTCATTTTTATATAATTATTTTAGAATTAGAAATTTATGTTATATTATTTTTGTGAATGATATTTAGTAAAATGAGGATATATAGAGTTAATGTTTTTTACACTCTTCAAATAAGAATTTGGAATTTTGAGAAAAATTTTAAATCGTGTATGAATGTGGTGCTCTGATTTGAGAGTGTTACAATTAAAATCGTTTTTCTCCCACCCCTTTGGAAAATTGGTGTTTTATTGTTTTTTACAGTATCTAATCATACGAACTGTTCGAACACTATTGACATTTTTAAAATTAATGAAAATTTAATCATCCGAAAAACTTTAAATTAAAAATGTTGTAAGTTAGGGTAAAATCAAATGCTTAACATTTGAGTTAAAGTTTAGGCAATCAACAGTTTCATTTAATCATGATCTTAGCTAAAGATTATTTAATTTCCTTTATTGAGAACACTAATAAATAAGCCTCCCCGACTGACGGATAGCTGTGAATTACAAATAATTCTCGGCATTGGCGCACAGAGTAGTGAATCATGTACTCTGCATCGGTTAGAAACCATTTGACAAAAACAAGTTTTCTAATCCTCTCACACGGCTTCAGATTCAAAGGTGCGAGCTTTCAATGCAGGGGCATGCTTCGGTCTCCCCCTGAGCTATGACCAGCCAATATCAACATTAAAATTCAACTTAAATTTGATTAGTTTCAGGTAATAAGAATTAAAATATGATCAGCCATTTGGGTAGGAGACATCTTTCATTCTAGATCATGGTCAGATTTCTCAAAATCGAAGTATTCTATTATTTCCATTCAATATTTAAATGATTTGAAAAACACTCATTTTGGTTTAATATTAATTATAATAAAATTTTTTGCCTATGCCAAAACTTTAGGTATAAATATGCAAGTAGTTTTTGAAAATTTATTTGTATTCAGGGAGATTTAGGTACGAACCATTTGTATAACTGTACTTTAGAAATTTGTTAAATTTAATATAAAATTTTTAAATATTCACTGTAAAATACTGATGTTTTCATAGCACTGAACGCCATTTAATAGGTAAATATCAGCATAACACATTAATCGTAGTTTAATATACTATTCTCAGTGAAAAACTGACCTATAATAGAGAAAATGCGCTGTAGGTCACTCACTAATGCGAGTACCAATCTATATTATTTATTTATAGCTATTCTCATACGAACATGAAAAATAAGAGCTGATATCGACAATCAATAAGGCCTTGGATTATAATTATTTGATATTTGAAACAATGTCAAATAACTTAATAATTCAAAATAACTATATAAATGTTTGGGAGATGATCATTTTAACAATTTCCGTAGATCCACAACAATACAGTTATAAATCACTCTAATCTTATCTCTGGTTTAATTTGAGACAAAAGGAGGCTGCTGGACAATTTTTTACTAAAATCCTTTAGGAGCATGACACATACCACGTTGTGTGAGAGTGATCTCAAGTCGTTCACCGGGACTGTAAGTGACATTAAGGACCCATCACTTAATTTTCTTCCTCTTTTTGAAAATAGATAATAGAGATAATTTAGACATTCCTAGACAGAGCAGTAATGATGTTAATTGTTTCCTCGAAATCATGTTAATTTCTGTTATTTGTGAAAAATATTTTCGTATAAAATTGAAGTAATCAAAAAACATTTTAATTATAACAACTTTAAAAATTCTAGTTTTGAGCATAAATTGTTTCTTTCAGATGTATGGAGCTGCGGTTTTATTTTATGAAGAAATGACGGAAGAGGAATTATCAGAAGACGAAATTATTAATTTAGGGTTGAATGATAAATCAAAAGCCCCTGATAATACTAAAATATTTTGCAACAAGTCCTTATGCTTTCTTTCTCGTTGGCCTCTTTTTCAAACTTTCAATCAAGTCATATCGTTTTTAATTGAGGAAGATAAAAGGCAAAGAATAACGCCGTCGTTAAATTATATTCCTATAGAACGATACATTTCACAGTTTCTCCACACTGTTGCTTTTCCAACACCTCAAGCACCGAACATTCTATTGCAATGGGATCTTGAGAATGCGATAGGTATACAATTACCAACGGATGGTCTTTCAAAGTTTGGAACTGGCGAGAACTTTTATCATCTTGTTCGAATGCTTGATGTCGAACAGATAATCCAGTTATTTGTCTACATGCTTACTGAACAGAAGATTCTTTTGACTTCCACTTGTAATTCTGATCTTATCGGAATTGCGGAAGCGTTAATCGCAATGATTTTTCCGTTCAAATGGTCTGTTGTTTATATTCCATTTCTTTACTTGAGATGCATTCACATCATCCAATCACCGTCACCTTATCTTATTGGAGTAGATTCTAGATTTTTCGACTTTTTTCGCCTGCCAGAAGGAGTAGGGTGTATTGATCTCATTACTAAATCTATAAAACCCCCTGATCCGAATTGTAAGTACCTTGATTACGTTAAAGTATTGCCGAAATCTGTATTGAAATCCCTGAGAAATGGATTGTCGAATTGTAAAACTAAAGTCACATCGTTCGAAAGGCAACAGAATATTCGTAACACAACCGGGAATGTTATGGATGAATTTACAATCTTAAGGAGACGAGAAAGTATTGGTGAATCTATTAGAGAATGTTTTTTAAGAGCAGTTATATTGATGTTTAAAAACTATCAGTCTAATCTTATTCCGCTATCATTTCGCCAGAAGCATAATGATATGTTTCACATAGAAGGTAAATAATTTTTATTGCTAATATTATATTAAAAAATCTTTTTTTACAATTAGTCTTTATTAAAACATTTACTGGTTTTGATCTTTACCACCTTGTAAAATGAGTCTTGTGAACACCAGCTTAACATATTTGATAAAATAATTGATTAAAGCGTTTTTGAAAATGATTACGGGACTCGTTTCGATGTCTTCTCAAATCGCAGCCGTCATCAATATCGCATTTTTGCAAATTAATTAACATAGAAGATTAAAATGGTGACGCGATCATAATTTATGGCTGCGCATAATGTATATTTTTCATTTACAATTTTAATTTTTTGAATCATTTTTGTCAAAAACAATTCGGCAATAAAATACAGAGCAAGTTAAGATCAGATTTTAAATCTACAACTTTATCATACAATCTTAATTTATTTTTTATTTATTGTCAAAAGTAAATTTACTGAATTATTAATTTTCAGTTAGTTTACTTTTACAGGGGGCAAATTATCAAAAATGGTAATTTTCAAACGAAAAGTCCTGATATCAATGACATATATTCTGTAAACAAGAAAATGGAAGTGCTGTCATTTGAAAAACTTAAAATTAAATTATTTAAAGAAAATCGGCTAAATTGAACTTCTCAGCAACTCTTATACCATGCCGGGACACAATCAAGAAAACGTAAAGTAAAATCACACATGAGACTGTAAAAGGAACATGTAGTGTGTCAAAAAAACAAGGTTCTTCAACCACTTCTAAAATTAGGCGATGAAAACTTAAAATAATAAGATCCTTGCAGATAAACGGCCAAATTCTTCGGTTGTGATGTATAACCTCCTAGCAACTTCACGTTAATTGGTTAGTGCTTTTCTAACAATTAGAATGTCAAGTATGTCATACAAAACAGTACACCATAGACTCAATTGTAAAACTGATTCCTTACCATTTATTTACTTCTAAAATGCGTTTCTAGTAGGTCAGTGATCATACTGGTCTGAGTGTCGAGTATTGGTAAAAGTTTGTTTGGTAGACAAGTCCTCCTCCAATCAGTGTAAAGCTGCATCTACATTACGTATCTGGCATGGAAATGACATGTCAATTCCTATAAGTCAAACAGTAAATTTCTGATAAAGGTGGTAGTTTGATTTATGAGGAGTGCAAATAGTTTTGTCAGGTTACATGTCGTAAAGGAAACAATAAACGCAGACAAACATGTGGAAGTTATCACAAGTAGGATGATGCCTCAAGCTCATGAGTGGTCTTATACTGGTGATTCTGTGTTTATGCAACTTGGGGGCACCTTGAAACACCAGTATGAAATCCATGCTGTGTCTCGCTGACAATCATCTTCTAATTTTACCATGACAGGGTAATAGCCCAGGCCTCCACCCTATTGATATTCTTTGAGCTATTGTCAAGCGAAGGCTAAGAAACGAAACCATCTACACTGAAGAAGTACTCGTTACTTCTCTCTTATCTGCCTGGATCATGGATATCTCTATCACGGATGCCTGTCAAAAGTTGATTAAGTGAATATCACAGTAGGTACAAGTCATTATTGCACTAACATGCGGTAATACCAATTTTTGACTTATTAAACTGATATTCATTTAGTAAATTTCTTATGAATCTTGAAAATAAAAATAAATTAATATTTGTTACTGTCCTTTAATATCTCTGGTACAAGTGAGAAGTTTTTGTGCACATATAGATTTGAAAGATTCAAGAAAATATTTCTGTAAACAACCTCATATTTTATGGGGTTGACTATTAATTTGTTCCCTACTGTTTCACAACAATGTGCACTATGTTCTCGTTTAAAATGTGTCGTTTGCTCTGAATCTTGAATTTAGAATCTTTGTAATATAAATGAATTCAAGTAAGCAAAAGGGAAATTATTCATCAAAAGAGGTACTTAATATATTTACCTTTCTAACATGTGCCAACAATTGAAACACATCTTTATAACCATGATTGAACCCTTCTTCGAATGTGCACTAAAGAATTCAGTAGTTATATTGTTGGAATATTCCGTGGAATGTTGCAAGTTATCCAACAGATACATCGCAACGTTAGATTTAGAACAAATTATAAGGTAAAAATGCGTTTCTAATATCCATTTCGAGTTTTTAATATTGAAAAATTCGAACATTTTATCCAAAAGAATCCTTATCCAAACAAACAATAGATAATTGTAATTTTAAGCTATGAATTTATTAAGGATGTCTGCTGATAAATGCGCAACAAGATATTTACGGAGGTCTTTTGACGGAACAAGCGAGAACCAAAGAGCACAGGCCATGTTAGATTCTTATACGGAGCAACCGCTTTAGCTATAGAAATTAAATATCATGCTATTTTTCAAAATAAAGAGGCATTTGGGCATTTTTGTGACTAAATTATTAAATAACAATTTGGAGGTAAATTGGCTTACAAGTTCTGACATTTTTTGTGGGCAGTGTTTAATAAACTTTTATGATCAAAAAACTAAATAAATAAAACATTTCAACAGTAGAATAAAAATTAAAGCCATAAATTATATGTATAGGTTAGATGAATTAAAGTTGAAATAGTACGAGATTTTAGCAGTAAAGTCTGTATTAATATACATTCCTGGAGAATGTGGTGGTTCCTTCAAACATGCAGATATGATAATTCAAAATAGTTTATCTATAAATTCGTTAAATTCAACAATAAAATATTGTGACATGAATATTCTGGTGTATAAAGTATCGGTTAATCTGGAAAACGAAGATCTTCTATGATTCTATTGTAAAAGCGACAATCGGTGTCCACACACCCGCAACTGCTAATCTCTATGTGTACAATATGAAAGATGCACTCTTACGCAATGGATCAACCGACATGATCGGATCACTGATTATTTGATACGATTATCTAATAATAATGTGCAACCGGTTGCGTGAGACCTTACTTGTTGATTCTCAACAGATTCGATTTTAGACAGCCATTTTAGATCACTAGTGTACCATTTGATCTTTATTAATACAGTTTCATGCTTGTAACACTAATTATCACAATAACGATAAACTACTCAGTTTTAAAATTATTAAATATTGATCTGAATAATCTGAGTCTTAACATCCTTTTGCCTGATCCCTTAAATCCCATGCATGTTCCATCGCATCTTTTACATTTCGTCAAACCTATGAAATGATACATGAATATACAACAGTTTTATTACAGTTTCTGATTCTTATATCAGCATAACACAGTAGTCTGCTTTATGAACTATCTCTTCTCATTAACTCGTCCACGAAGGATGCTTGAGTGATGTTCTTGTACGGTGAAGTTTCTATCACAAACATTCAAATACGACTGGAATTTAAATTCATTGACATTAACAGTTTCAAGCACAACTAAAAATAGGTAATTAGAATCAGTAAATGCAACTCTTTAGTGCCGGATGTAATTCCTTCAATTTCTGAACAATTTTCAGAACACTGTTGATCATGGTCTATTCAAGTAAAGTTAATTTTCATATGATACATGGTAAGACAGTCGCATAAACATTATTCAGCATTAGTCCTTAGACATCCGTCCAGTATCTGCTTGCTCTTTGCTTGCAATACAAACTTAATGGGTAGTCTTAGAACACTAATAATGATTCTAAATAAATTTGTAGAAACGATTGAGAAAATTAAAGATTAAAGAACAATATAAAATAGTTCTGAATGAAGACTGAAAGAAATTGATGAAAAGGTTTTTCTTTCAAATCTCTAAAATTTTTAATCTCTGTTTCGCAAACAAAAATAAATTCTTTCAGTAAATATACTTATGTTTATCAAGAAATAAAAATATTTAAGGTGCTGTAAAGATCATGAAGACTATTTGTTGATGTTTTACTCTTATAAAACTTACCAGACAAGTATTTTGTTCCCGTGTTAAATAAGCTCCTAAAAGAGTGCAAGAGAATCGCCACTTCCTCGACCAAATACCATAAATTCCATCCTGATTCATCATTTTTATTTCTCAAATGACTCGGTTATATATTATTGTCTATGACAACATTTATAATTTCATTGTAAGACTATTTATTGCTTAATACTTCCAGTTAATAAATAATATAATATTTACCACTTTGTTATTTATCTGTCACTAACTCATTAAGATAATTCTGTATTTGGTAATTATTATTATTATTAGTTGAAGTTTATAGTTAGATTGGAGAACATTTAGTATCGAATTCTTTAATATAATATGTACACAATTTTGTTGAGACATTCGTGTTCGATGTGACTTTTCTCCGCAACAGCTCTACAAACAGTGGACTTTAGATTTCTGATTCACAGCTCCTCTCTGACCTTATTTTTTGATTTTCCGTGGATATTTTTGATAATTCGACACTTTTTTCTTCGAATAAGCTTTGGTTTTTACCTTGCTCTCTTTTTCTAACATAAACGCCTTTTTTCTTCAAATAATAACGAATTTCAAAGATTCAGTACGATTTCTTTGATTTGCCCTCCATACTTTCTTCAGGCATCGATTTGTCCAATTTATACATGAAAAAAGAGCTAAAAAAGTGGCATTATCTAGAATATACGATAATTAATGATCGCATGAAAAATAAAACAAGAAACATAAATTGAATAAAACGGCATCCGACACTTTCTTCGAACGATAAATTCTTCAAATACACTTTTTTTCGAAAATAACTTTTTTTTGAAAATAACTTCTCAAACAACTAAAAAAATAATCTTCTGACCACTTATACTGTTCCATATTTAATTTGTTTAACAGCTTTTATAAATAACGAAAACCTGGAGTTACACGAATTTAAAAGTGATTCAAAATCATTATGCAATCCTTCCAATGAAAAAAATGTGCGATCTGCGTATTAGGATTGCGTAATTTACGCCCAATCCACGAGTCTCCGAAATAATCTGCAATTGGTTGCGTGTCTTTAGTAAACATGCCACTACGACATAAGCTTTCGAATGATTTTGCCACTTCGTTTCCCGGTACAAATGCCAAGGCTGGCAACATGCACATTATGAAAGCAAAATTTGAATAGTTTAAATAATTTCGTGATATTTTTGATATATCACGAAATATATTTTTAAATGGCGTTTATTCGTTTAAATAATGTCTTCTAAATCCACAATCTTGAATTTTAGAGAATAAAACAATGGTAAATGAAGTTATTCTTCCTGAGGCGCAAGTTGATTTGAAAAGGTCTCAAAATCTTATTATTTTGAAAAAAATATTGTGAAAAGTTTTAGTGGTCTAAATCATTGTTCGCTTTTGTTTTTAAAACATGCTATATTTGCAAAAGTGACCCAGACTATATCTCTAACCATTTTTTTAATACTCATTTTATTATAGGACAAATTAATTTGAAAAGCTCCTTATATCTCATACAATATTACAGTTGTTAACTTTATTACACAAAATCATAACTTTATTAAAGTATTTCCAAAAGGCGAAATTTTTAATTTTTCACATGATAAAATACAAATGTTTTTTAGGGTTCTTAAAATCTGTCGATCGAAATTCTCGCATTCTTTATCAAGCTATATTTGATACCCAATTGTGGAGTAATTTTATTTTGGAGAGGAGTTACGCAACGGAATTTGATGATAATTTGGCATTTTTTGATCGGTGCATCAAGTTCATGCGAGATATGGATGACGAGACGGTTAACGCAACCAGTTTGCTGCAAACTGACAGTGTTATAAAAAGGTTCTACTTTGGCTATTGTTAAATAGAATTAATGCATGATTATTAGTGAGCATACTAAAGTGCTACCTCCTCCTGATCCGATTGTTGGATCCTTACCCATTCCACCTAGAAACACTTTTCCGAGACGTTTTTGTTCTGATTTCATGTTACCCTCAATACATATCACACAAAATACTAATGATGATGAAGTGGGAAATGGTGACAGTGTTGTGGATCTCAATTACTTAACACCTGTTACAATGAACAATGAAAAACGAAATGAATATGGCAGTTCTGCTAGTCTAACTACTGATTCTTGCATTCCAGTTCTTCAAATTAAACCTGAGTCCAGTGTTAATAATTCTTCTAACACTCGCAATCGACGTTCAAACAAGGTAACAATGTTAAAACGTTCAATTGAAGAAATGAAACAAGCCCGACTTTTGGGAAAAGAAGCAAAATCTGGTCAGTGCTACGAATGGGCGGGTCATTTGTTGTGCTCCTCTTATTGTTTGTGGTTTTTGTCTCTTCCCGGTTTGATTGGCCTTGTTGAAGAAACCCCGGAATTGAAAGAAACTGGATTGACGGAAAGAATATTGCAATTAGCGTCTCAGTTGCTCGATAGTATACGCTGTAATCGGTTATCATTACCGGATGAAGTCTGTTATCGCGTCATGTTTATCCTTATTCATCAATTACGACCTCCGCGGTTAAATATTGCTGAGTTACTGAGGCACGGAGAACTGAGTGCCTTTTCCTATGGGCTTAGTAATCAAGTAATTCTAGTGTCAAATTTGTATATTTTCATGTTTACATTTACGTAATTAATTTTCGAATTTCTATATAATAAATTATCACTATTTTAATGGGAGATAATCCAATACAGGTCTGTCCAGAAAGTCTTGACCGATTTGTAGACAAGTGAAAGATAAGCATTTATTGAGTTCTAGGTGCTTTGATCACAGGGGGTTTGACCATAGGTGATATATATATATATATATATATATATATATATAAATATAAATATATAAATATANATAGGTGATATATATATATATATATATATATATATATATATATATATTAGGTGTATAACTTAGTCTTTTGGATTTTCTAAGAGATGGTGTAACCTTTGTAATAAGCATTATTTTACAGTCGTACGTACGGATTTTTAAAGTGCTGAAATCGAGGCATTAAAACTAAGTAGGTCATTGACCTTAAATGCGTCATAAACATATTTTTAATCACGTTTTAGCATGACAACTTTCATATCAACAAAACAACATTTGCGGGAAGCACTACTGTTTTGCTTTAATCAAAAGATAAAAGCTGCAGACAGTTTTCGGCTTCTTGAAGAAACTTATGGTCAACATGCACCAACTCAACAGACTTGCGAGAACTG
>MQRK01226755.1:30386-46219 GCA_001938485.1 Girardia tigrina
TATATATATATATATATATATATATTGAAAAAATTAGGTAACAATATAAAGGTAATAAGTATTCAGCGAAATATCATTCAAAATATTAAACGATTTTAAGTATTTTAAAGATATCGAATAATAATAAATAATTTTACTAGAAATTAAAGAATGTAATTAATTAAAGAATTAAAGCAATAAAAAGATATAAACAAGAATTCAACTTGGAATTCTGAAACAATATTTTTATTATTATTATTATTATTATTATTATTATTATTATTAATATCATAATTTTCATCCTCATTATTATTAAATTATTTGAATTTCTTGTAAATTATATTTTATTCTTGCGGATAAGGCGTAAAGTTTTTGAAAAAAATCTTTCAAAGATTAGACGATTTGAAGAGATCTGTTTATCGAATTTTGTTGCAAATAATAAAATGAAATATCTTTCATCATTGAAACAAAAAGCAAAAACGTTTTAAGAAAAAATTAAAAAAAAACAAAAATGATTTTTATAAAATTAATTTTTAAAGTTTTTTTACTGGAAATTGGTTCTTTTAAAATAAATTGAAAAAGAGAACAGTAAATAAATAATTTATTATTTTTTTATAAATCATTAAAAATTAAAATAAAATTGATTAAATACTTATTTTTTAATGTAATAAAATTCAAAGAATTAATTAGAAGAAAAAAAAATAAAATGGAACAATAATGTTTTTCATCAAATTTACAATATTTAAAGGTTATTAATGAATATTTTTGTTGAACCAATTAATTAATTTTGATTTTCAGTAAAGGTAAATATTAGTTGTTTTTCAATTGTAAAGAAGATGTCAAAATGACAAAAGATACGAAAGTAAATGAATAATAATCTCATTAAATAGATTTTAAAACGTAAAAAAGTAATAAATTTTTTGAGCAAGCTAATTCTACTTAAAGGAAAGAGGAAGCTCACTAATAGTTCAATATCCATTCCAGACAAATTTCCACCAGTACTCCATTATTATAATAGTCACTCTCAATTTTCCCAATAAAACTATGCAGTCTCAAATAATGAATGAAGAAATAATTATTCTGATTCAAAAAAACTATTTCAAAACTCTAATTACTAATATTTTACTTTTGTGTTATTTGAAAAGAAAGTAATGGTATTTATCTTCATTTTTTTCCAATTTCAACGAAAGAAATCTCTTTGAAAAAGACAGAAATTAATATTTTTTAACAATATAAATAAAAGACAAGTTTTTAAAAAAATTTGTATTTAATTCATAAAAAATATAAAGACGCCATCTAATAGTTTTTTATTTTTATGGACAATTAATTGCGACATAAATTGTTATGTGACGTCATCGTTAGGTCACCAAGAAATTACGAATTTTAAATCTGCTTATATAGGTGTTAGAAGTTTTTGAAAAACTCATAAATTTTTAGAATTTTTAAAATTTAAAACAGTAAAATATTTAAACATAAGGTATTAAATTTTTTGAATAAGTTTTACAAATAAAATAAAAACTTTAAAATAATTTTAAAGTAATATAAATCATTTGTTAATATAATTAAAATATGTTTTTACAATGAAATAAAATAAGTAAAGTTTTATAATTTTAGATAAACATAAATGTATTTTTTTTAAATTTTATTACAATAAATTTAAATGAAGTAATAAATATTAAGAATTAAGTATTTATTTAAATTCTGAATCGAAAGACTTTTAATACAATCATATTTTAAAATGTGAATAACTTTGAGAATTATAAATTTGTAGTAAAATAATATAAATTTAAACTTTGTAAAAAGTAATTATTTGTGGTTAAATTATGTAAATTTTAAAATTTATTTTAAACTAAGTTTTATAAAATATTGAAATGTAATTCTGTAAAATTATTGTAATTAATAAAAAGTAATAAATTCAATTTGTAAAAAAAACCATTTTAATAAATAATAGATCCGTATTTATACGATTCAGTATTTTTATGTATAATCAATCTAGTCGAAAAGAAAACAAAAGAAAAGTTCCCCCAAAAATTGTTTGAATAATTGTTAATTGTAATAGAAATAAAATTTTCGTTCTAATGAATTCTATTCTTGATCAAGAACCCAACCATAGTTAAACTGTAATAAATAATTATGTCATCTAAATACAATGAATATGTTGCCCAGAAATCCGTCCTAAGATCTAAAGATATGAGATGTAATGAGTATTCCATATTCCAAACGATCTGGTCAATTTAATTATTCAATTTTAAAATGGGTAATTATACTTTTAATTTAAAAATAATATCAGAAACATGAAATCCAAAATGTATTTTTTATTAAAGCTCAAACCCCATTTGGATTGTGATTGAATCAAGTATATCAATTTACATGCAATTTGTGCAATACCACATATATTGGAGAGATCTTCCGTTATCTCTGTGGGAGAACTCAAGAACAGGCTCATAATGTGAATAGAAGTAAAATTGGAGAACTCAGTAAAGCTTGCAATTTGAACGAAAATATCAATAAATAATTTAAATTCTATGTGCTCAGTTTAATAATTATTGATGAGAATAGCCTGTGAAGTACTACATCTGAGATCTTTAGATAAGATAAATGTACAAATGGGTCTCTTGAAAACCTTATTGAGTGTGTTAAGATAACAATATTATTATTATTTAGATTTACTATCAGTTTTCATTTGCAACGACCACTCTTTGATTTTTCGTTGGATTTTGTCTATCTACCTCTCACCGACTCAATCGACAAAGTCGAGTTTCGATAAATTGTTCTAATTATATTTCTCTTTTATTGGATTTATTTTTCGATATTTAATATTCAAACTGTCTTTGAAACTGTGCCGATATTAAATCGAGTCCTCTATTTTTATTAATGAGCATTTTAAATCGCAAAATGACAATCGAAAAAATTTTCTCCAACGACTTAGGAGTTCAAAAATGTTTTATTATTTTATGACAATTATCAAAAAAATGTTCATAAACGAATAAATCTTATTACACACTTTTTACTTAGAAATTTTTTTGTCTCAATAATTCAGTCTAATTTAATTTCTCTACAATTATCACAAAATTCCGTGATTTAAATTTTTTAAAACAATTATTCACAGAAGGCACGTAACACTTTTAAGTTTTTGAAAACTTTTATCACGTTCATTAATCATAAGTTTTTATCTTTAGAACTTAAGGTAACTTTTTTTTCTAAAAATATTGTTTTCGAGTCATTTCAATCTAAATTACAGTCTAATCATTTAGTTTTTCGGTTCTAAACAATTTTTATCTGCGTTTTCCGTGATATCAGTTCAAATTAATTTTGAAGCTCAGTACATCGCCAAGGATCCCCAAAGGGTAGATCAAACAGGTATCAAAATATTTGTTTTGTCCTTTCTAGGATTATTTACAGAGAAACTACAGTCAAAGTTCGGTTTAACGAAAATCAATTTACACGGATTTTGGCCTTTCGTAAAAAAATAACGAAAATTCAGAAATTTATTGAATTTTTTTATTAAAATAATCCGTGATTTTCATATCTTTTCTTTTTTTGTTTTCATAATATCTTCTTTAACTTTTCCAAGATTAATAAAATCGGTACAACTGTTTTAGAGCATATAAGCTTCCACTAAATTAATATATGAGATCACCTCATTCAAACTAACTAGTTTTTCTTTCTCTTCCTCTTCCTCTGAGACTTTTTCTTCGGTTGGTTGTATTTCATCTATGCAAATTTATTCACTGTTTAAATCATCATGTTCGATGTATTCATTGCAAGTTGGAAAATCAACATCAAGTTGATTTTCTTGAGTATCTTCAATATCATCATCTATTATGTCAACTGTATTTTTTGACCAATTGTTAAATGCTTTATTAAAACAGTTTGTGATTGTTTCGGCACTCATACAATTCCATGCTTCAATAATCAAGGATAAAATATCTTTAAGTTTTGTGTATTTAAGCAAATTTGCATAGCATGTACCATCTTTTTCATCATTCAATGTTAAATTTCGCATGAAAAACTTACGATAGTTGGCCTTGAAAGAGCGAATTATACCTTGATCTAACGGCTGAATCTGTGAGGTGGTTGTTGGTGGCAAAAAGTATAGGTGAACATTAGAGAAAGTACTGTTGATATTATGAACTGGTGCATTGTCCAGTATTAATAAAATTTTCCTATTTTCTTTTTGCATTCTGTCATTAAGTTGATTCCTCCAGTTAAAGAAAATAGTGCTTATCATCTAAGCCTTTTTGCTGTTTTTATAATCCCACCCAAGGTCATTCAAATTCAAGTGTTTAAACCCATGTGGTCTCTGTGCCTTTCCAATTAGTAATGGTATTTCTTTTTGACCAGATAAATTTGCACAAAAAAGCAAAGTTATGCGGTCTTTGGCAAATTTACCGCATACCCTGTCGTCTTTTGATAAAACAAGTGTTTTTTTGGACGGGCATTTGAAAAACAAAGATGTCTCGTCACAATTGTATATGTTTCTTGATTCAAATTCTGCTTTCATGTGTTCAAAATCATTCCAACTGTTCTTTAAGTCATCCACTTTAACCAATCCTGCTTCTCCACAAACGGTTTTATTGATTATTAGAAAGTGCTGTTTAAATTTTCTCAGCCATGTATTTGATGCTTTAAATGATTGAAAATTATAAGCATTGGCGATTGACAGTGCTTTTTCGGTCAATAAATCATCTGTCAAAATGTGATTCATTAATCTTTTACGATTAAACCATTCGAATAATACATTGAATAATTTTTGGTTAATTTCTTTTGTTTGTGTAATATTTTTTGCATTTCTTTTGTTTTCACATATTTTCCGTAGATCTTTCTCTTTTTTTAATATTGAATTGATTGTTCCAAGCGAAATATTAAAATTTTTTGTCAATCCAAGTTGTGTAACATCGGGATTCAGTAACTTGTAATCTAGAATTTTAATTTTTTCATCAATACTTACATGTCTTCTTGTTTGCTTTTGATTATTCACTCGGCTAGTCATGGGTTTTAGTCTTTCGTTAAAAAAAATTTCGTTAAACTGTATATTAAAACAAAATTTCGTGGACCTTTAAAATTATTTTTCGTAATATAGACGTTTTTGTTAATTAAAATTTCGTAAAATAAAACTTTGACTGTTATAAATTTAAAATTTTTCTTAGATGTCATTGTTGCGGATTCATAAAATAAAAATAAAAAAAAATATATGTAATTATAAAAAATTAAAAAAAGAAATTAAAAAAGGTAAAATGAAATGAATATGATTTGTTTTTGATTAAGTATGTGTGGGAAATTGATTGGAGAAATGAATTTGAAATTATTGGATACGTGTGTGCTTTGTTTAAATGTTTCAATTTAATAAATTTGTGTACGTGACTATTGTCACAATTTTCAAGATTGAATAAAAAATTAGCGAGTTTTGAATTTTGAAAATTTTATTTAAAAGAAATTACAACAAAAGTTCATTTCAACGTAAATAATAAATGCGATATGCAACGATCGGCGTACGAATATTACGATTTTCGAACGGAACAATCAGCAGTTTTTGCCGGTCGACAACTGGATTCTGTGTTCGATATGATTCAGAGTGAAATAGCCCGTCGATATCATTGTTTGTTGCAGAAAATACCCACGTCGAAAAGGTTCAATCGTTTACCATTTTGTTTAGCGATGGAAGTCAACGAAACGATTTCAAATAAAGAGAACAATTTGAATGGATGTATGAAGTCTGGTTTTAAATTCTTTGATCAGAGTACGATTAATAAAAAAATGTCATCGAGATTTGTGTTTTCATCTGTCATTTACGACTGTTGTGTCGCATAGTAAATATCTTCCGTCAAAGAAAGACAGACGTAAATTTTGTGTTTGGAGAATTTCATAATTTGGAAAAGTTTCAGTTGATTAATTATTATACGATTGATTTGTATAAAAAAGCGTTAAAATCTCAATTGATAAAATATTATAATATTACTTCTATTACCGAAATTCGATTTGTTCCATCATCTTTATTTATGGATCATATGGAATAAACTTTAGAGTACGATACAGTTGATAAACGTATGCATTGTCAATTAGTTTGTGTGATATTGAGAACTGTTTTTAATTTGATTCTTTTGGGCACAAACAAAATACTTCAACCATCTGGTAAAGATGATAATAATTCAACAGCCGCGGATGTAAAATCAAAATCGACATCTTCTCTAAATCAAATGGTTTCTCACGATTCTGTTGCGTATTTAACTTTAAAACCCATTTATGATAGAAAACTTTTGTCGTTTTGTTTATTAAGTCTTGATCATTTGTTGCAACTGTGGGTGAATCAATCACCCACGGATCAGAAAAATTCAGAAAAAGAATTTTCAATTATCAAAGCTGAAAAACCTTCCTCTGAGATGAAACATCCCGAACAAACAGATTTATCCACTAGTGATCAAGCAAATCAAAAGACATCATATTCAACACTCATATTATTATCAATTTTCTTTTCCATTTCCATTCTAAACAATCAATTGAAACACAAATTCATTCCCATTCTCGCAAGCAAAACAATCTCATCATTCCGACCGGACTCTTATAATTTCGTGAAGTAGTTATATTTTACCAGTTGTGTTTAGTTTGAAGTTAAATTTAATAATATAATTTTTCAAACATCTGATTAGTTATTTGTTTATTAATATTTATTTTATTTACCAAAAAAAGAAGTTTATTTATCTACAAAAACGTTACTAAAGATTTCTTAAAAAATATTTATTTATTTTTAATTTTTGTATTATTTTATTTCAAACTAGTGTTTTCTGCTGCCATATATTCTCAATTTTATTTATTAAATTATTTTAAATAATTAAAAAGATAATATTGAACGTTTTACGTACAACTTCAAGGAAAGAAATAGTTAAATTTTATTTTATTTATTTTATTTAAATAAAAAATATTCTATTTAATTGGATTATAAATCGTGTAATATATTATATTTTCATCTTTATCTAATCTTTTTCATCTTTTTCTAATTTATTTCCAATTTATATTTTTCTAAGAAAAGCGTTTTATTACAAAAGATAATTTTAACTGAAATTTAATTAAGTTTAAATTTCAAGGTAAAATAAATCAAATTGTAATTCATTTTAGTTTTTCTTTTATTTTTTTCTGTTGAGACAATTTTTGTTAATTTTTCAAAGAAAGTGTTTTGTTATTCATTTATCTAAATAAATTTTTATTCAAATTTAATTTTATTGTTTTATTGAACTCTTTTTTTTTAATTTTTTAATTAATTTTTTTCTTACATGTTAAAAAATTTAATTAAAAATAATAATTATAATTTATTTTCTTAATATTTTTGTTTAATTTTTAACAATCAATTAGAGTTACAGAATCTTGGAAAAGGTCTACATAGATTTTTCTAAATGAAATTTGATTTTTCAATAGAATCTGAAGCTGATTTTACTGGGTCTACGACATTGATCTCTGATTATAAACTTCCATTTCTTTTTTCGAACTTCTAATTGAAGAATACCATAATTTGGGAAAATGCCATGGTAGGCTTTTACATCCTTCTGAACTTGTCCACTTATAATAACAATGTTTTATAAACGATATCTTTTGTCATTTGAACCATTCGTCTATAGAGGCTAAGGTAAAGGTAAAAGTTATGTAATAAAAGATGTTGACCACTACATGTTATATGAACATCGGACACATTTTTTGGAATGTAGCCGTTGGGTCATGGGTGCACCCAACTATGCTTAAGCCTTGTGGCTTGGGTTTTGCATATTTTTGAGTGTCTCAGTAGGCAAAACACCCGATGAAATTTATCTTCCCTCCAGGTATGGATAGCCATTGGCGTTCTTGCCATTATTTTTTAAATTTCTTATTAACAATAAAAATATAATATATCATAACAATTTAAATGTTATATTAATCCTAATTTAAAGATTATACCCGAAAACAGTAAATTACATAACAGCGTATCCCAAAACAACGAATCTCAAAACAGCGAATCATCAAAACAGCGAAAGAAATTTTTCATTTTAAAATAATGTTTTATTAATATAAATATTCTCCATTTTAAATGATAACAATCTCATTTAAATTGGAGAATTTTTATATTAATAAAAAATGTGGAATATGTATGTATGAGACGGCGCACTAACAATGATGTTGAATGGTGGCACAACCGTTTCAATAATTTAGTTGTTAAGCATGTTCGCTCCAAATCGATAAACAGAATTGTAAAAAAAAATTATTCAAAAAAACATTTAATTTAATTGTTGTGAAATGGACATTTAATTTCATATTGTAAAAAAATGAATATTAAAAAAGTATCCTGTTGTTTAACTAAATCATTTTGAAGGTTATTGTAAACAAAAATTTTGAAAATAAATAGTCTAGATTTTCTTCCAATTAGTTTTAAATTTGAAATTAAAAATGATTCTTCTAGAGTATTTCAATAGAGGAGTAAAATAAGTGTTGCTCCAGAATTTCACAGCGGCTAAAGCAAAAATGCGTAAAAAATGACTGCAATTAATTACAAACTATTAAAGCATCATCCGAATATTTATGATTTAATACCATGCATAATAAAGGAACAAGGATTTACAGAAACATTGATGACACAAATGATTGCTGTGCAAGTTATTAACAAAACAAATAAGAATTATAATGTAATAAGTCAACGTATTTCAATCTTGCAACTGCGTTTTTATAATGGTGAAATCGGTGTCATGGAGTTTATTCGTGGAATTTCTTTCATTTTAAGCACACTAATTGCATTTTAACAGTGTATTTAAAGTTGAAATTTCCTTAAAATAAAATTTTATATCTCATTGACTTTTTTCTTTTTGGAAAGTAAATCGCTGTTTTGAGACTTCACTGTTTTGAGAATGTCTGTTATGGGATTCGCTGTTTTGTAATTCGCTGTTATGGGGATATGCCAATTTAAATGGTATTTTATAATTTAGAAAAAAGGAAAAAAATATTTTTTTTTAGTTGAGATTTTTTCAAACAAATAAAAAAATAATTTAAAAATATTTCTTAAATTTAATAGGAAAAATAATTTCATTAAATATAAATGCATCTCAAGTGTTTATATTTGATAATTATTATTGTTAATTTAAAGTTCAATATTTTTTTTATTTAAAACTATCACAATTTTTGGATTAGAAACGCAAATAAAACTATTATGAACAAACTATAATGAACTTTAAGAATAAATTGTAAATAAATTCCGCTAAACGTTTCAAATCCTTTTCATTTTATATTTAGCGTAATTATTTCTGTTTATTTTTCCGTTTCAAACATATAAACTACAACCGCTAAATACACATTTTCAGATTCCAAATTAAAACAAATAATAATAATAAAGAATATTCAAGTTTTGAATAAGACAAAAAATCTTTTGTTAATTAAAACAAGTTTTCCTTTTTTTATCAATTAAATATTTTCATTGAAATGTATTACAAATTATTACAAAAAATAAGAAAAATAAAATTATTAAAAATAATAACTAATCATTGTTTTATTATTACTAAAAAAATCTATTTATAATTATTTGTTTTATTTAATAAAAAATCCTTTAAAATTAAAATTTCGTTTTTTTATTGTTTTTATTATTACATGAAATTACAAAAGAAATTATAAATTGTAATTTTTTTATTTAAATATATTTTTAATTAGTAAATACGCGTTTTATTATTTGGAAATTCTTGTATAAATATGTTATATATATATTGTAATTTTCAAATAACATTGTAATTTTTATTTATTTATTTTAACATAATAAAAAAACATCTAAAATATCAGATAGATTGAAGAATCAAATGATCAGATGCCTAGTTTTGGAATTTCTGTTAAATATAAGGGTTTAATAAATGTATTTCATATTATTATAAATCCACTTAATATTTTCTAATAATATATTTTTTATAAAATTATGAACATATACAAAAACAGTTGATTATGTTTATCTAATACTTTCTATATATTCTGTTTTTACATTCACTTTTGTATGTATAATCACTTTTTGCTGCATAAATCTACAATCCCCAGCAAATGCTGCTTAGTAAACACACATTCAACACGGTAAACAAAGCTAGATGTATTGATAATGTATTGATTTTGAATATAATATAAATCTCTGAAGTCCGCTGTCAATATGAAACATTCATCTAAAAATAGCCGTAACCTTCTAAACTTCATGTTCTGTGCCGCACGCAGGGTTCCTATCGCATATGAAAAAGAAATTTCCGAAGAGCTCAAACGATTAGAAAGTATGGGAATCATCGAACGTTGCGGAAACAAAGACGTGGAAAATGCTTCACCGGTGTTATGTGAAGTGGATTAAATGTAGGATGACCCGAATTTTTAATTTTTACGAATATAAATAAGAATAAATACAATTAATTAATTTAAAAATATTATATTAGTAAAAATGTAACAGACGAATAAAACGAAGGATATCACCAAAAAAATAAAAGTCAGTTATAGAAGATTCAAATAGTCAAAAGTTACTTTATTTCTTTTAGCCAAAACAAATATTTGTAAGGAGCTGAGATTCGGAGTGGTGAAAAGGGTTTTTGAAGTGGATTTTTGATTTTTTGAAATTCCTGGATTCATTGGATGTTTACAATGAATTTGATAATAAAGAAAAAAATCCAGTTGGAATTTGATGCGAGATCTTGTTATAGTTGGCTTAGATATAAGATATTGATTTTTAATATTGTTTATTGATTTTTTTAATATTATTTTCTTGCAAAATATAATATAATATAATCCACTTTCTTTACTTTCTCTGGTGTCTTCTCACGCTAACACACACACACACGCACACATATATATATATATATATGTATATATATATATATATATATATTGCTAATATTGTATTGCCATCTCTCCCTTTCTTTACTTTCTCTTGTGTCTTCTAACGTTAACATTCACAAAAAAAATCAAATCCATTCAAAACACAAAAAATGACCCTGTCCATCGCAACACACAGTAAATAGATAGTCAAATAAAGATTTTATTATAAATAAAAAAATATACGGGCACTACACAAGCTTCCCCTGTAAGCATGCGGAGTATTATAACTTAACAGTCTAAGTTTTTTTATTGAGAACATAATTTTAATCTGCATAAATTGACATAAACCTCTTTGTTATTGATTGTTAAAAGTGCGCAATTATTGGTTATTAGTTTCACCTCGTATGTACCATTATATATATTTTGAAAATTTTTTGCTTTTTTGATTTTTATAAATGCAACGGTGTTTTTTGAGACTTCTTTAATATTGCTGTTTTTGAACGGATTTGCTCTTTCTACTAAATTGTTATTTGTTTTGTTAGTTAAATTAAATAATTGACATTTGCCTGTAGAGATATTAGTTTTATAACGTAATGCCAATAAAGATTGAGGCAACTTATCAATCCAATTTGAATCGTTGCACAGAGTGCGAAGTGTTTCTTTTAATTCGCGATGAAACCTTTCTACTTTGTCGTTACAGTATGGATTATATGCTGTTGTTCAGCTCTTAATTATATTATACTTTTGACACATCAACCTGAATAATTCTGATTCAAATTGTGGACCTTGATCATTAATCAGTTTTGAAAGTGGTCCATATCTTGATATCCAATTTTCTTCAAACCAATGTGTAATTCGATCCGCTGTTATTTCTTTTATTGGCCCGACTTCAAACCAATTTGTGCAGCGATCTATGGCCATTATTAAATATTTAAATTGTTTATTACTAGGTAACGGATTGATGATGTCAATGTGGACGCATTCTAATCTACTATGTTCTTCAAAGTTAATTTTTTCTATTTTTGGATGATTAGTTATTCTTTTGAGTTTACAATTTTTACAATTATTAACGAATGTTTTGATGGATTGACGCATAGAAGGCCAGCACACACGCAAGGGCAGTAAATTATATGTTGTTTTGATGCCATAGTGTCCTAAGTTATGGACTACAGATATGCATTTTTCTCGTAAAAATTCCGGTATTAGCGATCTAGGGTTGTTCCAAATATTGATATCATACCAAATTTTATCAACTTTCAGTGTTTTTAAAGATTTAGATTTTAGAGCTTCATTTAATACTTCGTCCTGTTTGTATCTAAGATTTTTCAATGAAATTATCGTTTGAAAATTTATTTCATTGACATCTCTTCTTGATATGAAATCTGCAACTACGTTCGTTTTACCGGCTATGTAAATGATTTTGCAATTAAACTGAGAGATATAGTTTGTTTGACGCAATTGCCTTGGACTAGGTTCTTTCATAGCTAACGAGTGCACCATAGGCTTATGGTCAGTATATATTTCGAAATATCTTGATTCTAAGATATATCTAAAATGCTTTATTCCGTCGTGTATGGATAGTAATTCTCGATCAAAGGTTGAATATCTCTGTTCTTGGTTTTTTAACTTTCTCGAATAGAAACCAATTGGAAAAGTTTCATCATCTATAGTTTGTTCCAGAAATTAGATGCGTCCGTTGTTAATTTGAGTCTAGAAGTTTCTTTAAGCATTTGAAGTTTCATAGTTTTCTGTAATGTTTTATTTATTTTATTGATTATATCTAATTCATTATCCTATAATTTGATCGTATCATTTTTTTATGTTTCTTGATTAGATTTGTTAATGGGGCTAATATTTCGGAACAATGAGGTATACATTGGTGGTAAAAATTGATCATACCAACCAATCTACGAATATTGCGTATTGATTCTAGTTCTTTTAAGCTGATGATGTAATCTAATTTCTCTTTGATCAGCCATATTTTTTGTTTAGCATTTGCGTATTCTGGAAAATTTATTTCTTCTTTTAGAAATTCGCACTTCAAAATGTTTATCTTAAAACCGAATTCCTGCAATTTATTAAAAACGTTTTTAATGTCTGAAATATGTATGTTTAAGTCTTCGCTACCTATAAGGATATTGTCAAGATAAATCACTATGTTATTAATGTTTCTAAATATATGGTCCATGGCTCTTTGGAACGTTGCCGATGCATTTTTTAGACCAAATGGCATCTTATTAAATTCAAACAGACCAAATGGTGTTAAAATGGCTGTTTTTTACATCCTCCTCTATCATATTGATTTGATAATAAATAAGCCTTTTCGAGGTCTATTTTACTGAAAATCGTTGCTTTGTGTAGTCGAGTTGTGACATCTTTTATCAGTGGCACTGAGTAAGAATCCCCTACCGTTATATTGTTTAATTTGCGGTAGTCGCCACAGCAATGCCAATCACCATTTGGTTTTTTGATCATCATTAATGGTGATGACCATTCCGAATCTGATTCTTGAATTATTTCACTTTTAAGGAGGTCATCAAATATTTCTTTAGCAACCTGAAGTTTCTCAGGAGGTAAATGTCTAACCTTAGCGTGAACAGCTGGACCTTTGGTTTCTATGGCATGTTTAATTTTAAAATTTTCTTTTTTTATATTGTTGTTATTATTTAAATTATTTTTATAATGTTCATTTACTAATTTTCTTATCTGCTCATTTGTTTTTTAGTTATAAATTCAGTCTGTAATTCTTCCTTTTTCTGACTATTATTTTCTGATATTTTATTATTTAATTCTTTCGTTATGATGATATTGATGCTTTTATTATTTTTTTGTGATTCTAAGTCTTCTAATGTTATTCGGACTTTTATCCTTTCTTGTTTAATAATCTTGTTTCTTGGATGAAAATCACGATATTTCGTATTGAATTGTGATTCTATGGTTCCAATCTGATTATGAGGTTTGTGTGTAAAATTTGAAAAGGTTCCTTCTTTTAAAAGAACTCTATTATTTCGAAAATCAACCAACAATCCGAAATAGGTTAAGAAATCTGCCCCGATAATTGGTCTTTTGACCTCGGCAATTAAGAAATTCCAGCCAAATTTCCTTCCATTGATGTCAATTGATAGATTTTTATTTCCAAAAACAGGGATAGGTGTTCCGTTTGCAGCATAAAGTGATTTGTTATATTGATTTTGGGTGTTTGGGTTGAAATTAACGAAATTCTTGGGAACTATTGAAACTATTGAACCGGTATCAACTAGAAAACTATTTATATTATGTACATTTTGCACCATTGAAATATCTTTATTGTCTCCTCGTTAAGGTGCTTTAACGGGGGACCTATTTAGTTTAACTTCACAAATTTACATGGAGAAATGCATTTATATGCATTTTGTCCGTATTTATTGTGAAAGTAGCAGAAATCAGAGTTGTTATTTCTCTCTAAATTTCGATTATATAATTTTTTATTTTCTTTTTCGATCCAGTTTTTATTTCTGCTTTCCAATTTAGATAATCTGTCTTGAATTATTTTGTTTTCTTTTTTCAAAAATCGTCAATTTGTGAATTATTTGATCTAATTTTTCTTCTTTGATAACTTCTTTATTGATGTTAAAAATATTATTTTCGAATTGATCTGTTTTATTATTTGATTGAAATTCGCGATGAATTGAATCTGCGATCACAACTATTTTTTTGTGTTATTTGTCTTGGTAGTTGCTAAGATTGCTCTGACGTTTCCAGGCAAAGCTCTACAGAACAGATATTGTTTAAGATCTTCTTTATCTTTTATTAAATTTAAATTTTTTTCAAGTGATTTTAGAAAGGTAGATGGTTTCTGATCACCTAATGTAGAGTTTTGAAAGCAGTTCTGGAGTATTTGGCTGTAATTTATTTCACTGGTCTCCAAAATTTTTTGCTTTAATAATGTCCAAGGATTTTGTTTGGGAGCGGGTCAAAATCCCCACAGCCGAAATCCCGACAGTCAAAATCCCGACAGTCCAAAATCCCGACAGGTCAAAATCCCGACTGCTGAAAATTCCAAATGAATCCCACAAACCCAAAAATAAAAAATGTTTATAGATATCGTATAACTTAAAATATTAATTATTAGTATATGATTAAAATTATTTTACTTTTTTAATTTTTTTTAATAATAACTTCAAATAAAAAATAAAATAATAACTTCAAAATTCAAAAAAACAAAAATATAAATACGAAAGAAGTCAATCAAAAATTTTATTTAAAATGACAAATTGTGCGCAATCCCACACATATATTCCATTATTGTTCTAGTACCATGACTTTTAATTACTGTCATTATTCTATTTTCTCTGTCGATTAATGATTTCTTGGGCTTTGTAGTAGGCTCTCCTCGAAGTATACATTCTGCTTGAATATTGATTTGCTGTTGTTCTTTCTGAAATTCTGTAATTAACTTGTAAAATCTAACATGTGCTCGTACAATAAGGCATTCCCATCTTCGATGCCAAGCTTCTACGACATTCTGAGTACGTGGAATGCCTTGTTTAATAGAATGATAAACCGTCCATACTGTTGGTGGAAATAAAGGTGATTCACGAAAAACTGTGCCATCACGCATATATCTTCTAATTCTTCCATGTATATAATTATTTTGAAACAAATCCAAGACATCCTTAGTTTGTTGTGGTAAATGTTGTTTCAAAATATCAAACGTTTTTGGTATCTCATCCGGAGGAAAAAACACTAAGGCACAAATATGTCTAAGCAGCAAACTAAATTCTTCATCATTACCATACTGAGAAGCCCGTCCACTACCTTGGACTTTTCTCCAGAAACACTGTCCAAGATAGTAGGGGAAAAATGGGGATTCTCCCCACATGACCCCCCCCCGGGGGGGGGTCGTAACTAGTTACCGTGGTTGCCATGGTTACGTAACCAGTTACCCCGCGGGGTTACCATGACAACGGTCGCGATCACCATAGCAACGGTCGCAGTTACCATGGCAACGGTCGCGATCACCTTAGCAACGGTCGCGGTTACCATGGCAACGGTCGCGATCACCTTGGCAACGTTTCCGATTGGCCGCCGGG
>MQRK01226760.1:13417-26156 GCA_001938485.1 Girardia tigrina
CACATCTTCTCCTGAGACTATTGATTGCGGTTTCGGATAACTTCAAATCCTCTAGTACCTCGTTGTTCTTTTCTGGCCAGGATCCGAGACATCCCACGACAATAGTCCCGAGTTTAATGTTCCATCCTAGGTATTTGACTTTAGCTTCTTTTTCCAGGGGCCCATACTTGGTTTCATTGAGTTCTCTTGCGGACTTGAGGTTTTCTGTCTCGTCATACGGAGTTTTGATATCAAGTAGCCATAGAGTTCTTCCTCCTGTGTTTTTGGCTTGGATATGTATTCTTCTGGTTGAAGTTGAGAAGTCGCTTTGTTCATCATTCTTGATTTCGTAGTAAGGCATTTCGAAATCAATAGCTTCGATAACAAGGTCAACTACTGCATTGTGGCGTGTAGTGATGAGCGACATGTTCATGTTGCAGCGACACAGAACATGCATTTGTGTTTCAGCATATTGTCGACATGCTCTACAGAGTGTATGTTCCCTTGGTTTCCCTGGTTTAAAGTTGACAGGCATGTTCCCTGTTCGAGCTTGATGGATGAATCGCCAGGATAATCAACCTTGTTATGTTAATAAAAATATGAAAAGTCAAATTGGTGTTCTTCGTAGAGAGGATTGCATTGAGTGTGAGAAGTTTCATTTTAAAGATTAGATTTTGGTTGGCTGTCAGATGTTATCTTTATCATAAGTCTCTGTTACATTGTAAATTACAGAATGATAGAGTAACGGCAATTGAAAGCTTCCAATGCTTAGTTTGCGAGAATGGAATTGATCGTAATAAGTGTATTTTTGCTTAACTTTGAAATATTATGAAATAAATTACTTTTTGTCCGATTATTTATTGGTAAAATGTTTTATTACTTATTAAGAAGTTTTTAATTACATGTTAATTAAATACATGATGGGAATAGATTTGATGAAGGGAATTTTAAAACACGTATTTTTACTTAGAAATTCTTCTGAATCAAAATCTTGAAAAAGACAAAACCTTCCAAACAATACCTTTTTAAGCGTTGTGATAAAATCGATTAAATCATTACCTGCATTATGTTCACAAATAAAATGAAGAAAATGTCGGTAACCAACATTTCAAATAAATATATAATATTACAATATTAACATAAATAAATTCTGTATATATTTTCTAAATTTTTTAAGTATTCATTGTTATGAAACAATTTCTCAATTACTCAATGAAGGAAATATTGAAAACTAATTGAATTCTTATATAATATCATACATTTAATTATTCTTTAAAAGATTAAAAGCAAATAGAAAACACTCGTGGTTAATACATTAAATAGTTTCTTACAACAGTAAAATTCCTCCTTCCTGTTCATCCAAAACCGCCGTTTTGCAGTGGTATCATACTTATAGTAAGTTTTTATTGTTCCATTATATCTGTAAAATTATTGTTAGAATCTTGACGAACGACAAAAACGAAATTAAAATAGAAATTATTAAAGATCACATTTTAAAAATCTAAAACAAAATTAATTTTCCAAAATAATAAAGTTAAGTTTCAAATTAAACCAAGAATTTAAATACTGCGAATAATATAATGTTTTAAAAATTGTTTAGTTAGAGGGGATGTTTTGTGTAACGTTTAAAAATTAATTGACTGAATTTAATTTTTACAAAAAAATACAATATTAAAAAATATTGGGAAATATTTTAAAGAATGAAGTCTTAAAAAATTATTTTAATTAGCAATAATATTTTGCGTTTAAAAATTAATCGACTACAAATTTTATTTTTTTTAAATAGATTAATATCCGAAAATTAAAAAAAAATCAAAACTAATTTATGGGCTAGTTTAGGCAATTTTAAAATAATGTATCAAAATGTTTTGCTCAGTTTCTTCTTCTTTTTGACCTTAGCCGTTGAGCCGTGGGTGCACAAAATTATAAACAAGCCTTCGCAACACCTCTCTATTTGTAGCTTCTTTTCTCAGACATTCCATACTCAATCCACCCCACTCTTTTAAATCGTGTATCCAAAGTCTCTTTGGTCTTCATCTTGGTCTTTCTCCTTCCGCTCTTCCCTCGATCATAACCTTTGCTAGTGCCTGTTTTCTTAATTAGTGTCCGTAGAATTGCAGAGTCCTTCTCTTGATGGTCTCTTCTATTGATTCCGGTCATTTATGCAGTATTTCTGTCATTCTCCTCCAAACAAAGTCGTTTGTTTTTTTTTCTTTCCACATCATCTTCAGCATTATTCTGTAGCACTTCGTTTCAAACCCTTTAAATCTATCCCTGCTCTTCTGATTTATTGTTCCACTCTCGCATTCATAGAGGAGTGTTGCACAAACAATAGCCTTAGTGATCTTTAATTTGTTTTTCAGATGGATTTTTTGATGTTAACAACTTTCCTAAGCTTGATCATAGCGCTTGTTGCAATGCCAATCCGGCTCAGTTTAAATAATCTTAAAATAAATTTTTGTGAATTTAAAATAAGAAATTAATGTTTAATAACTTTTTAGTATAAATTAATTTTGAAAAAATTAGAAATTAATAAAATAACAATATATATTATACAATTTTAAATTAAAATAAAAATATATATCTATTTACATGTGAAAGTGTAGAAACTGGTTCTTGCGAAAAAATGAAAATGTAGTCCTTCAATAATTTGTTTAAATAATGATAACGTGTTGTAGTTTTAAAAAATTGTAAATGTTGAATATCGACTTTGTTCACGATTCCAATAATTATATTATATTATATATATTATATTATTTATATTATATTATATTATTTTATCATTTTTTATTACAATATGGTTTGTCTATATGTGTTTTACATTTTTTATTTACTATTAAACAAATAAATATTAAACTGTTAGTTATATTAATAAAAAAATCATTACATAAAAGAAATAACCCTTAATATTTATATATTGTGAACTTACAACATAATATATTTCCGTTGGGGTATACAAAAGTATACTGATCTGGTTTCAGAAAATAAAATCTTCGAAATTAACAGTTGACCATTTGAAAGATATGAAGAATGTTCTGAATTGTTTGTTGTTTTATATTCCTTTGACAGCGAATTCTTGCAATTGTTGGAAGTAATCTTTTATACCACTTTTAGTTATAAAATCAGCAGTATGATTTATCACCACAAAATGTTCATCCTTCTTTGAGCTATTTGAATATTTCCATTTCGAAAAAACTTCTTCAATTTTCGTATCCTTTATGTATTCTCCAGTTATCCATTTTAAGTTTCAATCCATTTTGATTATATGCTAATTCTTTCATCATAAAAAAATTTTTGTTTTAGATATTGTTGCGAAAACTCAGAAACAAATGGATTGTATCGTTGTTACATTTTTTGGTGGTGTTGATCCGAGAACACTGCTGCCACAACTAACACCAAACTCATCCAAAAACAATATTTTTTCATCACCTTATGTCGACAATTCGGTGCAATATTCGAATATTTTTTCAATATTGTTCTCATTATTGTGACGCATTAGTACTAATTCAAATTTTTTAATCAGTAATTTAAATTTTGTAAAAATCGGTCAATCGATGATGTCGATACATTTACACTGATGTCAGACAATTTTGCTTGCAAATTCTTCACTGTAATTTGCAATTTTCTGTCTGATCAATTGCTGAGCTTCTGTTAAAATTGTTTTTTGGCATTCTGCTCTTTATATATGCTTATATTATGTTATAATTGAGGCAATCATTTTTCTATTAAGGCATTTTTCAACACCAATAGTATTTTGTAAAATCATATGCCGTTCATCATCCGAAACCTTCCGTTTAATATATCTATTTTTACATTGAGGATTAAAAAATTCAATTTGTCTTTATTTACAGTTACTTTAAATTTTTTATTTTTTTTAATTTAAGATTAAAATAATGTTTTAATTTAAATTATTTGCATATTAACTTAATTAAGTTGAAAACCCTGAACTAACGCCTTACCTACTAAGTTGGTAACGTATTTCGTTTGAGTTTCATCTCTTTTCGACAGAACTTTCCTGTTCTTGTGATTTCATTCCACATTCTTTTGATCTTAATTATTTGAGTTGTATTATAACTCAAATTTAATTTGGAAAAAAATAAGACAGTTAATTGGAACTGTTTACTTGAAAACAATTATTTGAGCTATTTAATAATAATGAAATTTAAAATGCATAATATTTATTTGATATAACAGATATTGCTTTTAAACATTATACACATTCCTTATGTTTTAAAGACAAATAATCTCTTGAAGTTCATATCATAGACTCTGCAACATGTCATAAGAATGGGAAGTGGAACATATTCGAAAAGTTAGTTAATTGAACGACATTCTATTGTAATTTTTTGTAAAATAAAAATAATTAAAAAGCTTATAATGTATTTTTTGTAATATATAAATAATAATATTTAAAAACATAAAACAAAAAAAGTTCTCTAATGCTTTTGTTTTAATTTGCAAAAATTCAATAAATCTTAAAGAAAAAATGTTTTAAAAAGAAAAATAATCTTTGGGAATCTGTTAAAATAATTTCTGATTAAGAACAGAAAATCTTTGTTTGCAACGATTTTTTTTAATCAATTTGTGTTATTGACGAATTATTTGTTTGAATTGAGACTGAATATTTACAAAAAAACTTAATGTATTTTTTTTCATTTGGAAAAATGTATATTTATTTATTATTGTAAAAAATAAATTGCATTTGTAACAAATTCAACTTGAAAATTATTGAAACGATATTAATATTGTCGAGTTGATTTTTGAAAATCTCAAAATTATTATTTACAGTTTAAAGATAATTGAATTAAATAAAATATAATAAGACAGAAATTCCTTAATTTTTTCTGATGGAAAATTAACATTTTTAATCACTTAGATTTTTATTTACAATTATTGCAATACTTTTACAAAATGATATCGTAACATAAAATTTACTCATTCCAAATTAATACATCGAAATATGACAGAAGTTGTTAAAAACAATAAATTAACAAAAAGAAAAATTGAAATTGGAATACGGAATTTCGAATTACAATTTCAATGTTATATATATATACATATATTGTCGCTGTTGTCTCGGTGATGGTGACTTAATGGTCATGGAGTTGAGTAGCGGTTTTTAATCGATATATACTGTGGTGTTTTTAGCAATCATGAGGTCTTCGAAGTACTCATAAGTACAATTCACATCCCTTTCTCCAAACAACTTGTTTCCAGGGACATGGTTATTTATGCAAAGAAAAGATAACTCTTCCCAAAACACCCGGTAACGTCTCTGATATCGCTTGTGTTGCCACTATGTGTTGCCGAAACAACAAATCTCCTTTTTCAAGTTCAGGAATATTAACCTGATTCTCTTTTGCTTCAGGAGGCCACTAAAAAATTCAGACAAAAAATTGTCAATCACCTCCTTCTGATAACTGAATTACCAGATCACTTAGAAAGTGGTATAGTAATTTTTTAAACGCAGTAACAATCTGTTGATAGCGTATGTGACTAGAGGCATGTAATATGTCGGTACCCTGATCATAGCGTGATCGAAATAGTAAAAGACTGAATGTGCTGAATAAATCCCCTGGTAGACGTATTTGAAAAGTTCATTCTTGTGATGAAATCCCTTGGGATTAAAAAGTCCCTGTAGGTTGAAACAGTTAATTAATCAAATATCTTTGTTCAAAATGAACAAAGAACATTTTAAATTCAAATTCCTTTTATTATTTTTAATTTATTTACTGATTTTATTTCTTTTTTTTTAAGTTTATAAATATATATATGAAGGGTTAATTTAAATTTTTATCTCGCCAGAATAATTTATTATTTTTTTGATTTAAAAGGTAAAAATATTTTAATGTTAATATGTTTTTTAAATATTTTAAAAAATTAAAAATGATATAATAAAAGAAAATCATAAAAAAATTAAATATCTATTCAAAAATAAAAAAATATCTTTTTAATGTATCTATTAAATATCTTAAAATTTAAAATGATAAGAAAACCATTAAATATTAAATATTTATTTATAAATAAAATATTTTTACAGTCAAAAATTTATATATTTTAATATAAGTTATGAAACGATTTTAAATAAATTTTAAAATAAATTTTTAGTTTTAATGTGAAATGTATTTAATAAATTTGCAATATTTTAAAAGCTAAATCGAAAAGAATTTAATGGATTAATTTGTGGTGAGATAATTAAATTAACAGAAAAATTTATTTAAATATGTGAATTGTTGTTATATTAATAAATTTTGATGTTAAAAAATGAATTCAGATATTGATGTTGCAACCACTTCTCAAAATATATACATATCAAAATATACTTCAAGACAAAAACAAAAACATTTTACATTTTATTTCCAGTTTTTTTATTTTCCTTTCTTGTTTTCTTTCGCTTTTCATGTTTTGATATTCTTTTAAAATTATTTTGTTAGTATTATTTTTTTTAAATATAGCTTTAAAGTTTCATTAAAGATCTAGGAAATGTTTAATCAAAAACTCTCCAAAGAATAAAAATCGGATCAAAAACAGAACAAATAATTAATAATCTTTGAAAGCCAGATGTAGAGAGATTTTAATTATTTTAATAACACACGTCATTTGTAGCATAAAATAATAATAACAAGAAAGAATAACTGAATATTTTCAAAACTTTAACAAGAAAATATTTGAAGTGATATAAAATATCATAAATTAAAATTTTGAAATCATAAATTTTTAATTATTTATCACACAGTTATTGAATTTTCATTTTCCTGAAATATTTTCCAATATTTTCGTCATGAAATATTCCAAAATTTGTATTGAATTATTATTCGTGTTAAGATTGATTTTATTCCTTTCTTTTTATTTATTTATTCATTATTTTTGTAATTATAATTTTTAGAAAAAACTATTTCGTTGCGATTTTCTTGATACAATGAAACCAAAGATTTTAGTTTCATTGATAAAATTAAAAAGAAAATAAGAAAAAATATAAATAAATTAAATATATTAAAATTTTCGTTTTAAAAACGTTTTACATTAAATTTATGTAGTTCATGAAATATTTTTTTTTATTTAAATTTAGTTTTCCAAATATTTTTAATTTTTTTTAACTTTTTAATAAAATTTTGAAAGAAATTTATGGAGAAAATAGAAGAATTTCTTTTGTCGAATCGAGTTTATTTTGGTATTGAATATATAATCCTTGAAATTCTTCTTTGATATTTGATTAAAAAAATTTACAATATTTAATGAAATTTATTTCTTGAAATCTTCTGACCACTGAAGCGAACGTACACGGATAGGTCATCCCGTAGGAATCAGAGAATCAAGAAAGAACAAAAAGTAAATAGAGAAGAAAAAAAATATAAATATAAATACGTTGTTCATACAATTGAACTATTATAATGTTGATTTTTTTTTATTTTTAAATTTTCAATGATTTTCCTGATCTATAATTTTAAATTTTTTATTATTTCTTTTCACAATTTATATATCTGATATTATGTCATTCACTATGAAATTAAATGGGTTTGAAAAGAAGTTTCAGAAGAATTTTTTAGTTATTTACCAATTTTTTATTTAAAAATCTTTTTGATCTTTACCTCGAGAAACAATGATTTTCTGGTGAGGTATGTGAATGAGGGTTTAGTTCGATTGACTGGTCGCTGTTGTGATGATGAAAGCCGTTAGGAAGAATAAAAAATCATGCAAATATCAATGTGCTATTTTATTATAAATAAATAATAAATTAGTTTTCTTTGTGTGTTAATACTTACCTTTCACAAAGTTTTAAAATTATCAACATATAGTTTTCTTTTTTCAAATAAGACTGATGTATATTAATATTTTGCACAAGAAATAAATTTAGAAGGATATTGTCAGACAATTGCAAATATATTACTTAATTATACTTAAGTGGAAATAATTTATACAAACCTTCGAATAAAACTTTTTTAACTAATCTTCATACATGACATCGAAGAAGATTTTTATAATAATATTGAAATAAATTTCTTTATTATTAAAAGAGCATTTCTTTTTTTCTTGAAATAAATTCATATTATTATTAACTAATGTAATCTTTTGTATTGTATAAAAATTTGTTTTTAAGAATACAGAAATTGAAAATTTAGAAAGAAAATTATACATTAACTACAAAAGTGTAGAAAATTATTTACAATTATATTAAGGAAATAATATTAATAATAAATTCAATTATCATTTTATTTATATTACTATTATTCGGTCTACTGGATATTTATTTTTTTTTCTTTTATTTTCATTAACATAGAATTATCGACAAAAATAGCGCAATGTTCCTACAAAAAGAGAATTTCTACTTAACATTTGATGTTTTCCTTTGAAAAATTTAAACAATGTAAGAAAATATTAATCCTTTAAAGTAATGAATTTTTCATTCGTATAAATTATGTGATAAAATGGGCGACACCTTTCCAAAATTATATCACATTTGGCGTAATGAAATTCATCAAGGTAGTCCAGAATTATACCTATCAAAGGTTTTTTACTGTGTTTCTAATATTAAGTCACTTTTCGTTAATAATGAAGTCACTGATCAAAATCGGTAAATCCTTCTAGAACCTTCTGAGAAGCATTTTGTTTTGCTAAGTGACATATTGTTTGAATAAGATATGATTGTTAGGTCTTTTACAATTTCATTAAAACACATGGTAAAGTAATACTGTAAACAAAGTGGAAGAAACACTTATTTAACGAAACTCATTAAACTATGTTAATGATGACTTTGTGATCCGAGAATGTGGAAAAAATCATTGTCAGATAGTCATTCCTTTAATCTTTAATCTAAAATATTTCAAAAAATTAGCTTTAAAAAGGCCAATAACTTATGTATCAAAATCATTAATGGTAAAGTCAAAAGTATTGAACAATAACATAAGAGATATGTAATCTCTGATTTAGAAAATCTTGGAAAAAACAAGTGAAACAAAATAAATTGCTTTACTTCTTTCTTTGTCATGTGTGAAAGACATATCTATATAAGCTGAATAAAAAGAATCTGAGAAAGAGCAATTTTTTTTAACTACACTTGATACAAGATTCATGGAAGGTCAATAGAATATACGTTTATTTATAAATGTGTTGTATTTAAATGATAAATATTTATGAAGAAACAAATTCCTTTGCGTGACGATATTTTGTGCTTGTGAAGGTTACCGTTTGAGAAAAAACTGTCATTTTATATTCCAAAACATTTAGTAAACATTTTTTACCCGATGGAAATACAAGTTTTTCAAAATAAGAAATGAAAGGAATTTATAATAAAAACTATTTAATTATTATTTAAAACTTTCTTTTTTTCATTATTTAAGAAATGCCATAAGAATTATGTTCAGCAAATGTTTTATCGAATGTTTATGAAGAATTAATATAATTAATAAATTTCATTTTAATATAAAATATAAATAAATAAAAAATATCAATTAAAATTTCAAAAATGATTTTTTTAAATCTTATTTATAAATCTGTAATTTTCAATTAATTTGAATATTTTATTAAAATTTAAATAATTAAATTTATAATTAATATATTATTTTTAATTAATAAATATTAACTATATGATTTTAATGAAGATAATTGTGATTTTTCTACAAATATTTTAAAGGAAAATTGGGTAGAGATAAGTTGACCTATCACTATCAGTAAATTATTTTCTTTTAATTTAAAAATAAATAAATAATATTGATGCAAAAATATTTTAAATAATAAAATATTTTAAATAAATATTTAGAGATCAAATATAATAATGACCGAATTTCCGTTCCAATTTTTTAACTGTTCTTTTTTGTCTTTCAAATAAAAATCTTAGAAATGATACTAAACACCCTAACAATATATTTATAAATATTGTTTGTACCGAAAGAAAATAAGTAATTTTTAATATTAGTTTGTATTTTCTACAAAACACCTTTCATCTGAGTTTAATGAAATCTTTTCGAAGATGAAAAGCTTCACAAAAAATATATTATATTTTTATTTATATTTTTTACTTTTTATTTATAGATTTATAAATTATAAAATTTATAACTAAAACAAAAATTTGCAAAAACAAAATAATTATCTGCTTGCATATTATCAGGTAAAACGTGTTTAATTGAACATAAATATAAAGATAATAATAAATGATTAATTATTTTATTTATGAAGCAAAATCTTTATTTATAAAAGAAGACAAATATATGTTTCCCAAACTACTCATTAATAAAAAATATTATTTTTTTAAAAAATTGGAATATTACTTTGCTTTAAAAAAAGGAAATTCAATACATTTCTAATTGTTGGAGAAACTAAATGCATTAAAATAATTAATTGAAAAAAATATTAGAAATAAAGTAAAAAAATATCCTTATCATTTAAAAAAAGAAAACCTATTAATTAACATTTTTCCTCGTATAATTTTAATAATCTCAATTGAAACCAAATTTATTATATTTTTTGACATAAATTATGAATAAAAATAATAAACTAGTAAATCAAAAAAAATAATTTTTTAAACCATGCTTTAGACGAATAAAAATCCCGAAAAATTGATTACTAAATTCTCAATTTTCAACAATTTAATCGATTCAAAATCGATATTTAGGGTCCTTAACTGGAAATAAATGTTTTGTTTAGTTTAAGTTTGGTGCCACTGTGAGGTAGCAGTGAAATCTTGAACTACTATGTGGAACTCGAAACTTTTTTACCACATGACTCAATGCCAATTGTTGATTTTAGATAGCCTAAACTTCAGAGCGCCATAATCTCGCACCTTAAATTAGCTAAACCTTTTTTTGATACTGAAAAATTACGGAAGAGTCAAATACCCTGAGTCCAGATAATCAATAATATTCTTTGAAAATTCCTCATGACAAAGATTTAACCAAACAAACTATGATTAATAAGGAATCAAACAATGTATATATTGCAAAACATACGGAAAATTCATAAAGTTATAAAAATATAAAAAGATATAAATTTGAATTTAGTTTATTTTCCTTTTTTTCTATAAATAATAATTAGGTGGCAATCGCAAATTTGTTTTTTAATGCAGATATTTTCAATCAATTCATGTGTTGCCATCGGGGTTACACATTTGTACATAACAATCTTTATTTTTCAAATGAAATAATGAAATGAAGAGAAGAAGAAACGTATTTATTTTATTATTAAAATTTTCTATTATTTCGATTTGTAAAAGAAAAAAGGCGGATTCGAGCTCAACAAGATATTATTTACACCAACTGTTACTATATTAAACTGAAAACTATAAATGGTTTCGTTTTATATATGCCAGGAAATCTAATTGATAAAATTACTATAGAACATCAACGGAAAATAATTACAATAATTATTTGTTCTCAAGTTGAATTGAGAAGTATTTGATGGAAGAACAAACTGAATTATGTATTTAAGTACTAGACAAAATATTATTATTATTCTTTCATCATATATATATATATATATATATATATATAAATGATTTATTTAATTTTTTCTCTATTTGGTTTTTATTATCTTTTTATAATTATTTTCTATTTTTTGCGACAATACAATAAAGCAACAAATAATAATAATAATAAACAATAAATAAACAATAAATAAATTCTATTAGAGAAAAGTAAACAAAAGATTAACAACACTTTATTATTCTCTTTTATTCACACAATAACCTATTGTAAAAGCATAATCCAAATGAACTTGTTATAGTTATATTTAGTCATTGCATTTCCATTTTTACAAACTTTCAATTAAATTAATTATTTAATAAATTTACTCTACCGTTTGTTTTACTTCCAATTCCAAAGTTTTGAGAACGAATTTTCAGGACAAATACAAAATAAAATAAAGAAATTGTAAAACAAAATAAATGAAATAAAATATCATATAAGTGAAACGTAAAAAAGGTTAATTTATGATCGAAAGATTCAAAGAAATAAAATATTGGAAGTTTAAGAGATCTTTAATCTGCGAATACCGGATATTTATTTAATCAGCATAATATTTTGACAAAAATTTCGTATCTTTTTCTAAAGAATATTGTTTTGCTGTAAATCATTATTTTTTGTTGTCAAACAATTTGTCTTTCCGGCTTTATTGGTTTCAAACAATCATTCAATTTCATGCATAATTAGTTGGGAAAAGTTACGGAAGTAGAGATTTTACGTTATTGATTTTTAATAATATAAGCGTTCGAAAGGAAATATTATTTATAAATATGACTGCCTTTTTTTGTTTTCAAGCTTTTTATGACCATATTTATTGTTGGATTTGATTTAAGAATGGTTTTGTATTGTAGGAATTCTATTTATTAGTTAAAATATTTTAAAAGTTTTACTAGGGCATGAAGAACTGAAAAAATATTTTTGAAATATTTAATGTCAGAATTAATTTTGTAAAACTTCATTACGTTTTATTTATAAGTTTTAAAAATATGCAATGGCTTGTAACAGAAGATCAAGATCTGAAAAAAAAAATCAAATTATGTTGAAGTAAATATTATTATTTACACCAACATGGGTTTTCAAACTTTTATTTTCATTACAATCAGAATTGTCTTTTGGACAACTCTCAGCGAAACTCTCGTTATACGACATCGTTCTAAATTGATAATTTTTTTGTTAATGTTTGTTAATAAATTTTTCATTATTTTCAGATTTTATTTTTAAAGTTCAAATTTTGTAATTTTAGTAATAATTTTATTTACATATTAATTTTATTTAAAAAATTATTTTATGGAAAGAAAGAACATTTA
>MQRK01226760.1:30322-47877 GCA_001938485.1 Girardia tigrina
AACTTTTTAAAATTAATTAAGATATTTTTTTATAACTGTTTAAAAAATTTTGGTTTTAAATATTTATTTTACAGATTATTTATAACAATTAATTATTTTCAAATTAATAAAATTTTTTAATATTATTTTTGATTTATTTAAAATATAAATATGATTTTTAAAAATATCGAAAATTTAAAAATATCAAAAATTTAAAGATCACCAAAAAGAACCCCGACAAATAAAATTATTTAAAAGTTTCAATAATAAAAACTAAAAATTTAAATATTAAATCTAAATTTAAATAAATTAGTTTCAGATTATAAGAAATTAAATATTGATAATCCATCTGGTTAGGAGAGGCACAATCCAAAATCAACATACAACATTTAAACATGCAAAAACTACACAAAAACAATTATACACCAAATATTCCTCACAATATAGATGTATTTATGACACATAAATTGGATGTGGGTTGTACAAAACTTTTGAAACATAAAATTATAACAAAAGGCGATCCGATTTTAATGAAACCGAGAATCCAACCAGCCAATCTAGAAGATAAAATTGAAGATCTGATAAAGAATCTGGAGGACAATAAGATTATCAAACGACGCGATTTGCCCTGGAACACACCTGGAACACATGGTTTGTGTGTGGAAAAAAGTAACAGAAAAAATAAAGTAACAGAAAGACCAGCATACTCTATGCCTAACATTGAGGAAATATTTAATTCTCTTAACGGTGCTCGTGCTTTTAGCACAATCGCTTGGGAATGCCTATTACCAAGTGGAGTTAGATGAAGATTCAAAACTGAAAACGGCGTTTTCTACAAAAAGCGGTCCGTTCTGTTTTAACCACACACCATTCGGAATAGCTGCTGCTCCAGCTACTTTTCAAAGATTAATGAATATTGTTTTAGGTGATATACTTTGGAAGGACGCTTTGGTTTATTTAGATTGCATTCTTGTTTTTTCAAAGACTCTGGACGAACATATTTTTAAATTAAATAAATTATTTGATAAAATTAAATGCGCAGGTCTTCAAAAAAACCCAGAGAAATGTCATTTTTTAAAACAGAAAACCAAATTTTTAGGTCACATAATTGATGAAGGAGTTAGAACCGATCCAGACAAGTTAGAATCCATCAAAATATTTGAAAGATCGAAATGTATTAAAAAAATTAAGAAGTTTTCTGGGTCTTTGTAATTATTATCGGAAATCTATAAAGAACTATTCAAGTCTTGCAAGAAATCTAGAAACTCTCTGTGGCAGCAACAAGAAAAAACTCTTTTGGAACGATGAATTTGAAAAATCATTTTGTCAATTGAAGGAAGCTCTAACGAAAAAACCCGTGCTAGCATATCCTGATTTCAATAAGGATTTCCTTTTAGATACAGATGCAAGTCACAATACGATTGGTGCAGCTTTATCTCAGTTAGATGACGAAGGGAATGAAAAAGTAATTGCCTATGGATCACATGCTATGAGTAAACATGAAATTGGATACTGCATAACAAGGAAGGAGTTGTTAGCAATTTATTTTTTCACGCAAAACTTTAAGCACTATCTATATGGCAGACAGTTTACTTTAAGAAGGGATCACTAAGCAATAACTTTCATGCTGACAACGAAGAAACTTATAACATCCCAATTTCAAACGTGGCTAAACTTTTTAAGTAGTTTTGATACGAAATTAGAGTATAGAAAGGGCTTGCATCATTCAAATGCAGATGCATTATCAATGAGAGATTGCGATATGTGATGTCAACATCAAATGCAACACGAGGAGTCTAAAAATGGAAAACTGAAGACCAAAGTTTTAGCATCACTTTCCAAATCAGATATTTTCAAATGGCAACATCATAGCAAAGAGATTGAGGTTAAAAGACGGATAGATAATTATGAAATAGATGAATATACATTAACCCAATGAGTGGTTATGACACACGAAAGAAAAATATGTATTTCGGCTAATAATAGATGTCAATTTATTCAATATTCATTCAATGTTGTACCATGCAGGTATAGAAAAAGTTTTCAATTACATAAAAGACACTTATCCAATGGAAAATCTTAAAGAAAAGGTCAAGGAAATAATAGAAACGTGTGAAGTACGTCAAAAAGGAAAGTATTAACAACAAGGACAAAAGAAGTTATAATCAAACAGAAATGTGATTATTCATTCTAATCAATCTTTATAGATTTCTGTGGACCTTTAAAGGTCAATAAATATGGCAAAAAGTATATATTAGGTATAATTGACCAATTTAGCAGATATATTTCACTATCTGCAGTTGCTAAATAAGATGAAGAGACTACATCTAGAACAATTTAAAAAATTGGATATTGAAATTCGTGCACCAAGAATTACTGATGTTGATCGTGGAAAGACATTTGAATCAAAATTAATTAGAATCATGTGTGAACAATTTCATATCATATTAGAGTTTTCAAGTCCATACCGCCATAATACAAATGGTATAAATGAAAGGCAATTTAGGACTATTCGGGATATTCAAAACGACAAGTGAGACAGATAAAAGTACGAATTTGGTCGATTTACTTCCAGAAATTGAATTTTGTTTAAATGCCACTGTGCAAAAATCATTACAAATTAGTCCAGTAGAAATAATTTTAGGTTTTAAAATCAATAGAGTATGAGGTGATACAAATAGAGCTGGTAAAATTTAATTATTTTATCATAATGACAATCGTGGAAATAGGTTTTTCGAAATAAATTACAAAGTGTTAGTAAAAAAAGAAGGACGTGGTGAAAGATGAACGCAGGTATGAAGGTCCTTATCAAGTCATTAAAAAAATTCATGATCGCAGTTATGAGTTGGAAAACGATATCGGTAAAAAATTATACGCAATATATAATGGTTAAGGTCTTCTAAGAAAGGGGTATGTTAGGAAGAATAATAGTATTATTAAACTATTATTCAAAATTATAATCCTTCAAATAAATATTAATTTATATAAAATTAATTAAATGTGGTTCCAATTATGTCATCATTAATTCTCGCATTTTTTATGTATTTGTTCTAATTATTAAATATATTTTGGGAAACGAAGTTATTGTGCAATTCTTATTATAAACTAACATTATCGATGTAGTTTAAGATATGTTTTTTTTATTTTTATCATGATGTTGTGATAATTAAATTCGTAATACTGCTAACGGTAATACAAATTTAAATCTGTAAGCAATAAATAAATGAAGCAGATTTAATTAATACTGCAAGAATTATTAACCATGCTGGGCAATATATTCAAAAGAACTACAAGATGACCATTTACCGCTATAATCAAACGTGAGTCCGATTTTGAGACTGCTGGTTTTCTTGGAACTTCCCAAATTCAGCGAAAATTAGACGTTAAATATTTTTTATTGTTACTTTCGTTGATCAAATTATACTTTTTTTATTCAAATTGTTTTATTTTGCAATTTTTTTATTTTAATTTTTGCTTGTGAAACCTTTATTCCAGATAATCTTTGTTTTAGCAGTGATTATTAAAAGTTTGTGATAAATAAAGGTTTTACTATTATATTATATTATATTATAAAAATATATAGTTTCAATGAAAATTTTTGGAGGGTTACATTATTATAAATTAATTGATAATAAATAAAGTTGATTATACTTAAAAAAGAATCGTCTATTGTCGGTGTAATAATGACCTAAGCTCCAATCTTTCTTTTTGAATCAAATTAAAAAAAATATATTTTTAGAAATTTAAAATATCAAAAAATAATATAATATAAAAAATAATTAAAAATTAAAATTAATAATTATTTTTTTCAAGATTAATTTTTTATTAAATTAAATCAATCATCAAAGAAGATGAAAAAATTCTGATATTTATAAAAAGCAAAGAAAACCACAAATCGTTTGAAGAGCCGGTATTACCCAAATACATTTTGTTGGGTAGTTGCGGGTGCCCTAGATCTCAGTAGTGAAAAAAAATATTATTTTCTATGATTCTTCGATTAAACAGTTTTACCCTTTCCATGTTGCGACATAATAAGTTCTTTTTATGCTTGATGAAAATAACAATAATATAATTATCACATTTTAAATAGAAGTATCTCAATCAATATAAAAAATAATACTATAATTTCATAAATTTTATTTAATAATGACAGATTAGTTATTTATTTATATTTTTAAAATTCGTTATTATAAATTATGTATTGGCAATTTTATGCCGGGCTGCTATTATTTGCACCCATTATAACTTTTTCCAATTGACTGAGCACATAAGTGTAAAATTTTCTGAAGTTGAATTTAATGATTTTATTAGATTTTCTCCCGAATCGTAAAATAATTATTTTCTTTCTTTTTCATCGTTGATACCTGATCCGTTCGATCTTCAGGTTATGAATGTGAGGAATATTTTAAATTTGGTATGTTGAAATTGGTTTGTTGAATTTTGTATGTTGAGTTTAGTATTTGGAAATGTGTTTCTCCCACCCAGATGGAAAATTGATATTTTAGATGTTCACGATAAATAATTATTCGAGTATAATTTATATAATTTAAATTTTAATTTATATATTAAAGTACAACATAAGATATTTAAAAACATTAAAAATATTAAATCTTTTCAAATCTTCATATTAAAATTTAAATAAATTAATATGTAAATAAAAATTAATACTAAAACTACAAAATTGAATTTTAAAAATAAAATCAGAAAATAATGAAAAATTTGTTCGAATAATTGTTTATTAACAAACATTAATAAAAAAAATTATCAATTTAGAACGATGTCGAATGACGAGAGTTTCGCTGAGAGTTGTCCAAAAGACAATTCTGATTGTAATGAAAATAAAAGTTTGAAAAGCCATGTTGGTGTTCTTAATAATGAATATAGAGCTCGGCCTGCATTTGCTCCATATTGATTGTTTCAGCCTTTTTTTGTCTCAAATATAAACCATGATTGTCCATTGAAAGATTCAGATTTGGCTTGTTCATTATCGAGTGTTTTGTCATAACGACAAATGTTCAAATTTATTTCTAATTTAAAATAAGTGTAAAATTTTAAGAAATTAATAATTTTATTTACAATTGTTAAATAAATAAAATGAATTAAAAATTGTTAAATAATTAATATTTATTTTCATATTTTAACCAATAAAATTTAGAATATGTATGTTAACGGTTTATGTAATCCTCAATTACTCAGATAATAAGATGTATGTCATTAATTAATTACAAAAAAGATTAACACATTTTTTCTGATTAAATTCATTTAAACAATTTATTAAATACGCTTTTCTTTTCAACGAATATTTAATTTCATGATAATCAAATTTTATTTAACAAAAAAAACTAATAAAAATATTATTTGGTATAATAATCAAAGCATTTTTCGGCTTATTTACTGTCGAAATAATACGGTTAAAGTTAATGAACAAAATTAATAAAGTTTTTATAATCACAATGAATAAGTTGTCATTTTTTTCCATTTTTAATTTTAAATATTATTTCTAATTTTTGATTATTTAGTCTAAATATTAAAATAAATCTCTTTCATTATCATTAATACATTTCTTAAGAACACTTGAAACAGAATCTTCAGAATTGTTTGATGTTTAAACAATAAATACCGTCAAAAAAAATTTTATATATATATAAGTTTATAATTTTGAATGTTTACTAAAATTTCATATATTAATTTTAAAAACATTATAAATAAAGAATTAAAATCAAATAGTATATAATATAAAATACAAATATTATTCAAATAACAAAATAATAAAAATTTAATAAAATTGTATACAGTTTAATTATTAAAATTTTATATTTTTTTAAATTTCCCCAGGGGCCATATGGATATTATAAACTATAATTATCTTTTTTGTAATTTGTACAAAAATTTGAATTACAATTTTAAAATACGTTTCTCATGTATTATATTATATTTCAAACAAAAAATATTTCATTAAAAAAAACCGATAACTTTTCTTTCGTTAATCACTAAAAAAATTTTAAAAATAATTTTCGATAAATTTAACCCGAATTTTTTTTTATTCTTTATTGATAAATTTTACATTTTTTAGGAAATTCTTTTTCATATTTTCTTTTTTCCAGATGGTTTATTTCTCATTGCAAATAAAATATATTGTAATTGTATCACATGGATTCTCAAATGTGACTCTCAGGAGCAAGTATCTCAAAGAAGAAAAATCAAATTTATATTGAAATAGTTAAAATTGATGAGTTAAAAGCCTTTTTTAGAAAACAAAAATCATTTGCAAATATATATTGACTAAACATAATTAAAAATTTCGAGAAATAAAATTGAAAAAAAACAATTAAAAAGTTAATTTTAAGAAAAAAAGAACAATTTATTTAATTATAAAAAAGTAAGTAATTTTAAATCCCAAAAATCTTAAAAAAAACATATTTGTATTGTCACTTCTCTTTCTTTATAATCTTATATTAATTTCACTAGAACAACACGGAATTATCAATAAAGTTTAACGTCTAAATTAACGATAAATAAAATTAAATAAAAAATAAATAACATTAATAATGAAATATTATAAAAATAATTTTTATTTCGATAATGAATCAATTCTTCATTCGAAATATTCTCAGCTAAAATCATGTTTTTGTTCCAGATCTTTATACTGAATTTGGTTCCTAATTTTCTTAGAATAATCTTTATTGACCCTCAGAAATTTATTTAAATCTAGTTAAACCTAAAGATTAATTTATAACATTAGCTTAACTTTCATTCATTTGTTATATAGACGTTCTTCGATTTCTTTTTCATTTTTTTCTAGTTTTTTAAATACCTTTCAAAGAAAATACATATTTAACAAACTCAAATAAATTTGCCTATAGCAATATAAATGGAGTTTAATGGATGTTCTTACATTTTCTTACCAACATTAATTTTGAAATATATTTTATAAATTGGTGATTTAAATCACTAATGGGATCATTTTGAGGTAAGAAGGATAAAAAATAAAAACATTAATATATTTTAAGAAACTTTATTTTTCTTTTAAAACCACAGTTGATAAAATTTTGCATGTATTTATATGAATATATGAATTTTTCATTTTTTATCACCCTGTGAGGAACATTTATAATTATATGAATATGTGAATGTAGTGATGTTGTCTGTTGATTTGAGTATATTTAAATTAGAGCGATGATTCTCCCACCCAGAAGGAAATCGGTATTTTTGTATATTTACAAGAACTTAATTTGAACTTAATTAAAATAAAAATTTGATAAGTTTATATTTTTTCAAATTAACAATTAAAATTAAGTTTAATATTTTTTTAAAAAACAAAAAAAGAATTTAATTAAATTTAAAGTAAATTCATTTTTAACAATTTTATAAAGTTTTTATTATTCTGAGTTTTTATTCAGAAATGGTTAAAATTATTATTTTTAATTAAAGTTTTTATAAGTAAATATTTTAAAAAGAATTAGAAAAAATTGTTAAAATAGTCATGATTAAAAATATAAATTAAAAAACCAATTAGAGCGATGTCCAACATTAATGACTTCAAATATGATAATAATAAAGATGCTAGTGAAAATTGACTTCCTGTTCTTAATACACACAATTACAAATTGATCTCATAACTACCTTGTAATTTGAGACTAAAAATTACAACTTAATATTTTTTTAAAAACTCACAAAATATTTATAATTAATATAAATTATTGAAATCTCAATACTAAATATATTTTCAATCAAAATAAAAATCTTTTAGTCTTTTTAAAAAATTGCACATTTTATTTTTTTTATTTTAAATTATGTTCTAAATTTTAATAATAAAAAATAAAAAAATATTTCAATGAAAGTTAAATTCACAAATTCCATTTAAAGCTTCATGTAAAGATAAATTTTCAAAAAAATATTTAAATTTATACTTAAAATTTTATTTTTCTTTTTATTGTATAAATATTATCTTGTAGTTGAAAGCAAAATAGCACAAATTTTGTTTTTCATTATATTTATAAATTTACTTTATTAATAATTAAAATTTGTTATTAACTTTTAAAAAAATGTAATTTTAGTAAAATTTCTGGACGTCGTCTTTACAATTTTACCTAATATTAAAAAATATCTTACAGTTTGAGAAGTAATAATTATAATTATTTTATATATATATATAAATTTAAAAAAATAATTTAAGTAAATATTTTATATATTATATAAGAATAATGAAAAGTATTAGTGTATAAATATTTAAATAAATATAATTCATGTGATATAAGAAAATTGTGAATAATTTGTTTTATTGAATAATACTCGAAGCAAATGATAAATATTTAATTTCAATTCAAAATAAATAAAAATTTCTTCTTTGATATTTACATCTTGTACAATGTTATTCAATAAGTTCAGTTGTATAAAACTTGTTTCCTGTGAATTAGTTCCAATTCAAACAAAATATTTAACTGCCAAATGCTTGGCAGCAGAGATAGGAAATTTTTTTATAACAATACAAATACAAAAATAAAATGAGATATTACAATTACTAATTTCACTACAATAATAGATTGAAATTTATACGAAAATACTATTTTTATACATTTGTTTGAAAATGTCACAAAATGGCCTGTAAATTTATACTTTTTAATTAAATAGAGTCACTAAGACCAAGTTTATGGATCAGAGTTTTATTATGGTTCCAACGGCTAGGGTACCAAAAAATTAAAAAAAAATAAAATATACATTCTGAATAACACGCAAAAACGGTTAGAAAATGACACATATGAAAAACACAAAACTATTCTTAAATTTTCATATTCAGAAGAAATAAAAACTTAAAATACATCGATGACATAAAAATCGAATCAATCATGTCAGAAGTGAAAAGCTTTTTCTCGGTTAAATCAACTGTGTAATAAAAACTAATCAGGTATATAAATTTAATTGTCACGGGTGTCAAAACTCGTACACTCGGAAGGAAGGGAGAAATCCAAATGGGGAAAAAGATCAGTGGGAGAAAGAAGCAATCAATTTCGGAATGTCTTCGAGTGGACATACATTGGCTATTTAGGGATGATGCGGTGTATGGAGATTTCATTAACCGCATTAATCACAGATATCCTACTGTATCGAGGGAAACATACATAAACTCCTTAATTCGATCAGGAAGACTCAATAGGTCAAGAATAACTGTACCGAAGCTGATCAATGAGAGAGACAAACGTCACCAATGTCCAGTAGAAAGATGCTACAAGGAGTTTGCCGAAAAAAGGAGCTGAACAGACACATGAAAAGGGACCACGCGGTGTCAACTTCCGCTAATCCTGATCAGCTCAATGAGATACAACAACAGCAATTGCCATTCCCATGTACACTATGCAAAAAGTCGTACAAAACGAAGGGGTGGCTGACCCGGCACCTCTACCGGGATCATAAATTGGAGGAGACAGAAGAAATTGGAGAACCGACAATGACACCAGCGCAAACCAGGACAACCACAGAAGAAAGAGTCGTAGAAAACCTCAACATTTCAGGCACCAGATTCAATCCGTGACGGATCCCCTGACTATCTCGACGGCGGTCGAAGAAGCGATAGTTACTGAAGAAACACATCTGACTTTTAGGATTGCAGATCTAACTGCAGGGGGGGGGAGTTCAGATGAAACTATCCGAAACTATCCGACCCCGTAGGATGCCTATCGGGGGGTGCTAGTGATTCTTTAGTTTGGGTTGACCCTCTAAAGAGCCTAGAGGCTCAATACCATTCGAAAGAGATGGGAGGCTCACATCGGAGAGACAAATCGTCATCTCAAAACACGGATTAGTGAACATTCGCCACCGAGTCGATCGAGTAACGTGCATGATCACTGCAGATGGTGTAAGGATAAAAGCTCACCGATTTTGAGGGATACTAATTTTACCGATACCAATCAAAGGAAATTTTAGATGACAATTAAAAATCGTTGAAGATTATGTGAAAATATATCAAACCATTTCCAGAATAATAAAAGTGCTTTAATCAAATTATTTAAAAATAGTGTTTAAATAATAAAATTTAATTAAAAATCTTTTTAAACTTAAAATTTGTAAACATATTTTTAAATATATCAAATATTAAAATTAAAATATATATGTAAACTCCCAGAAATCCTAACAGTTTTTATTAAAAAACGAAGAGGTTATAAAAAAGTATGACTTAATTTTATTAAAAATTCTTTTTGAAAGAAGTATTAAACGGCATTTCGGAGATTTACCCTAGCTTCTAGGGTTGATTTTTTAACATTTTATAACATCTTGGTCAGATCAATTAGAGAATTAGAACATTCAAGGGTTCATAGATTATAAGTTCTGCTTCACAAGAATAAAATTTTGCATTAAAATAAATTTTAAATAAAATATATATTTTAGATGCTTTACACGAAACAAAATAAATTTATAATTCATCAAATAATTTTATAATAAAAGTACCATTAAACAATATTATAAAAATAAACATTTTAATGTATCATTTTTGAAACACTCAATAATGTCTTCTTAAGAGTTAGGCGAATATAATTTTTCTTTTTACACTTCCTGAAAAGAGATTAAATAGTTTTATAAAGAATAACCAAAAAAGTCATTAGTAAAGTCTTGTAAATGCGAAATGAATCCACATGCTTTTACGTAAATTAATTCTTCTTGTCGTTAAAGAAAAAGGATGAAAAAATAGTCTGTTGAAAAAATTAAAATGATGAGGAATTTCTTGAATAATTAAAAAATTAAAATTAATTAGTTTAACAAAAAATTGTTTGTTTGATTATCTTAGACAAAAAAAGTAAAAAGAAAAAAATAATCAATAAAATGCAAATAAGCTTAGAAGTTGATATAACTTTTAGATAATTTTTTAATATTAATAATATTTTATTTTCAATTGTAAATCGATGAATTTAGTCATTTTATCAGACTTGTAGTATTTATTTAAAGATATTTTAAACAGAGAAAACAAAAAAAGAAGCAAATTATTTATTTATTAGATAAATTTATTTGATTTTGAACCATTGTTCCTTGTTTCTGAATGTTCTTTCTTCCCGATTTTTGATGACTTGTTAATTTTATAATGTTTATCAATAGTTAGAAAAGTAGAGACGAAATAACTGATGCTCGTTTTCTGAAATCTTTTAACATTCTTTTATTTCTTCTGATAATGATACTTTTAGATTAAATTATATTAAATAAGGATCTTTATGTTATTATATTAACAATATAAATTAAATCGAAACTATATTTTATGAGTTAAGTGAAAAATACAATAATTCTTTCAAATAACAAATTAAATAAATTTTTGCATCTTCTCGGAGTCTAAATATTATTTTCAGTACACTCCAACAATGAAGCCACCAAAATGATCAAACTTCATTATTAACAATTGGCTGCAGGATGAGTCTGAATTGAATTATGACGCTGGAATTGCCGCTACAAACATCAATAATGCTAAAAGTTGAAACATTGTGAGCAAACGAACAGCGTACCAATTGTTTATTAAGTTTTATGAAGACAACACTAACTTGATTGATCAGCCAAGTATCGAAAAGCCTCACAAAATTGGTCAAGATTTAGTTATTGAAGTAATAGAAGCCTATGAACACTAAAGACTTATCCTTATGATTTTCAGTGCAAAAAAAAGTAATTTAAAATATATTAAAAGTAGCTAAAAGAAGTGATGTAAGGGCAGTTTCATTACACTAGCTCTCATACAATCTCAACGAAACAAAAAAGGTTTCTTAATATTCGATCCGTTATCAAAATTGCATTACATTTTTGGTAGATGTTGTAATAGTTTATATTCTTCAAAAATTATAAATCATTGTATATTGGTTCTCTAAAAACTCTTGTTTTATAATTTTTTAATTACTATTTCTTTTAATAATAAATTAAACACGTAATAAAAGTGCTGAATTTCGGAACCAAAGGTAAAATAATAAATAACATTCTTAAGATTTGAAATATTTGACCATGTATACCAGAGTAAATTAGAAAAAAATCAAACAAAAATGCCTAATTGAATCATTATGACCGTTTTTTTTCAAAATTAAAGCGGCATTTTTAAAGGACTCTTTTCATTAAAATTCTACGAAAAAGATCTTCTATTAATTATTGAAAAAGTCAGTAATTAATTTTGACGACCATATATTAAAAGATGTGTGAGCAATAATCAGTACTGACAGTTATAAGTACGTAGAAATATTCTTTTCAAATTTATATATTACCAAAAAAAACAATTATCAATTTTTGGAAATCAAGTAAAATGTAAAAAAAGGAAATTTATTTTTTTTCATTTTTTAATAACTACTCATTAAGAGAAATCGATAAAACAAGAAAGTATTTTATAATATTATAATAAATTGGAAACGTATTATAAATGAATTTTTATTAAAAACAAGTCATTCAATAAAAAATATATTTAAAAGAAATATATTTAAGATATCAGCCGTCATCTTCAGGCCACTAATTAATAATCAATTCACCTGTATGTAAATACAAAAGTGATGATTATGTAATCGATTGCATGAAATAATGCTAATCAAAAATTCTCAATAAGCTGGTTGAGACTGCCCATTGAACATTGATTTTAGGGCAACGTGACCTAATTAACAATGCTTCACACGATACTCTCTCCCAATAACAGTCAAAATGTTTTCACAGAATCTTGAAATTATTAAAATATCATTTGACGAAATATCATATTATTAAATCTTTCTTTTGGATAATCAGCTTAAGAAACTACCAAAAAGCCTTAAGAAGATTACCAAATTAGATTTAACGCTATATTCTTACCAACCACGGAGTTTGTCAACGGATTTTTCAACACATTATTAATATATTCGAAAGAGAGTGACAATTTTAATATTTTACTGCTAGTTACAACATTCATTTCAAAATCTGAAAAAAATTTGTATTGAGCAAGAGAGTAATTGAAAAAAACCGATTTTAAAAATTCTTGATTTATTTTATTTTTTGAGATTAAAAAATTTTCAAACAACTCTTATTGGGTTCGTGATTAAAATCCAAAGTCATTATTTGCAAACTTAATTTTTAATGCAACTTTCATTATTCAAACAAATTTATGAGGAACAATATTTCAATTACATAAACCAGATTTTAAAATTCTAAATATAAATAATAATATCAATATATATATATATATATATATATATTATTTTATTCAATTTTGCATAAATCATATTTTGTTTTTGTTTTATTAATTTTTACAATGTTTATTAATTGAAATATAATTTTTTTTCTTTAATTTGAAAACATTCCATTATAAATTATTTTTTTAATGGAAATTTCCGTGGACAATTAAATTAATTAACTCCAATAAAACATTATGATTTTTATTTTAAAAGGTGTTACAAGATATATCAAAATCTTCTTTACAATATCCTTTTATTCTGAAACAGTTATTTTAATTGTGATTTTTTTTAAAACCTAATTTTTTATAAAAAGTTGTTTCAATTTAATTAGTAAAATATTATCTGTGAATTATAATTTTTATAAAAAGTTATTTTAATTAAATTAGTAAAATATTACGTATAAACCATGTTTTTTTTATAAAAACTTATTTCATTTTATTTAAATTTTATTTTATTTTAATATTATCATATATTTATATCATATATATTATCATATATATTATATTATTTTTATTTCATTTAAATATTATCTATAAACTTAAATTTTTTTTAAAAAGTTATTTCATTTTAATTAGTAAAACATCATTTTAATTTATCTCAAATATTAATATGATTTTTAATTTAAAAATATCAAAACTTTACAGTTTACCAAAAAGAACCCCTAGCAACCCTCATATATTAATTTGTTAACATTCACAAATACCATAAATTCCAGACTATAAGATCCTATTTTATTATAAAAATTTAACTCCAAATTAAGGGGGTCTAACTTTCTTTCATTAAAATTAAAAAGGCCTTATATGCCTTGGGGTAGTATAGACAGGGCTCTACGGTATATAATATTACTAATATTAAAAGTCTTATGAATTTGACTTTAAGTTTGGTTTTAGTTAAATGAAATACAATTTTGAATTTGAGAACTGATATATAATTCCGTACTTCTTAATTTACTTCAAACAAAAATAATACCGTGAAAATATTGATAAAGCTTTTTAAAAACCTCACTAATATCAAAATTGCAACTGATCTTTATATTATCCCAATAATGTCACGTTTTTATTCTTATATTTACTAGTAATATCCAAATATTTTATAAAAAAAGATATATATATATATATATATATATATGTGTGTGTGTGTACTTTATAAGTACATTATTAAAAGTTATACTTTATAGTAACAAAGTAATACTGTTTATATATCAAATAAATAACTGTTATTAATTTCGAAAGCCGAGCAAATAGATACGTTGTATTCTGAATTATTATGGAGAATTGTCAGTGATAAAGGTTTCATTATTGTTCTTAAGTCAATCTCATGCACCTAGCTACCATTGATATGACCAAAACTTCAGAAGAATATACAACGTAGCGTTTACTTTTTTCTTTTGACTTAAGTATCAGTCTTTAGTATTTCAAGTGAATAAGATCAAGAATTCGGTACCCCAATAAATGCTCTAAAATATTTTTGAAATATAAATTTAATAAATGTTTTTGAAAATATGTTGATTTTTTATTATTAATTTGATAATAATAATAATATTTTTGAAATATAAATTTTAAAAATGTATAAATTTATAAATATAAAAATTTTGTCGACTGTCTGGAAAATATTTATAATTACCTGGAAAATTTCAAATAAATTAAAAAAATGAAAAGGTATTTTAATTAATAATAGTAAATCAACATATTTTCAAAAACATTTAATAAATTTACATTTCAAAAATATTTTAGCACATTTGTCGGGTCCCGCTAGAATTTAATAACAATATACATATATATGTACTATTAATAAAGACAATTTTTGAGCAGAAATATTTTGTTATACTTAAATAAATTTGTATTTTTAAAATTATTTTTTCATGAATGAATCTAAATAAAAGTACGACAGGTCAAGTTTGAATGATTTACATATAAAAGTTGTGTTAAGAAGGGTTTTGACAAGGTAATACAAGAAAAGTATTTAAAAACCTAAAATGCGATGCAAAGTGCCTTCATATGTGCTAATAGGTTTTTTGTTAATTTGTTGAATAAATCATTAACACTTATTCATAAAAAGAGCTCATAAAAAGTTGTTCACTTAAACGAATTATTTTTATATTTACCATTTTTTTAATTTTAATATTTAATTTCTCTCATAAAAAATGTCTTTCAATCTCTCGACCCGGGGCCAAAATTCTTTGGCCATGCCTGTATAAATAAATAAAAATGTTTTTTTAAAATAAAAATTTGATATCAAAAAACAATTTTTAAGAAGAAACAGAATATTTAGTACTTTAAGCAGTAAATATATAATGACCGTCAACAATTATACAAAATAGAAAAATATATTTAATAAAACGTTAATTTTTAGATAAATGATACTTCTAGATTTAGTAGAAATTATATTCCGTTTTATATTTTCTGTAGTTTAATATTATTATTATTATTTAATGTTTCCCTACAGACTGATTTATGGGTAACAAATAGAAATCATGGGTAATTAAATTTCTAGTTCCATTAGTAAAACGCCATCAATATAAAATAATCTCAAAACTTTATTTGTGCTCTTATATCATTCAACTGTATGAAGTTGTTCGTGATTAAATCTATTGTAAGTCTGTCAAATTCAAAGAAAAAATGTTTTTTATATAATTTTCTGCTTTGTTGTAAATAAATACATTGTAAAATTACGTCTTCATCAGACGAGTTTTTGATTTTTGTTGCATTTATCCCATGTATACTTTATACTTGAAAGATCACAAATTATATCATCAAAAACTAATATCAATTTTTAATTCATTCTAAAGATCATTCCACATGATTGAAAACTTTTGACAATTCGTATTATATAAAAAATTCGTAATTTATCATAAAAATTTAACATGAATATCATCGATCTTCTTGAATTATACTCCGAAATACTTGATGAAATATATAAGCTCAACAAAATTTTTGTGTTAAGAGCAACTAATACAGTGAGCGTAATGTATTAGAAACAATTAAAACAAAAATAAAGAAAATTAAATTTAAAATGAAAAGGCATATTAAAATTTATTATATTGCTAATTAATTTCAATGGCTTAACCGCCCTCTTCAGAAGTCTCTTCAATGTATTAAGTGACAGAGTGAAGCAGTTACGTGGTTATCGCGCTGGTTTAGGGTCACTGGGTTATGGATGAATTGCAGGAAATGTATTCTCTTTGTGCTTGTCGTTGAAATTCAAATGATACTTAAACAACCACATCACGACATCCGAAGGAATTTCTGGTTTTGTAGGATATAAATGTTTTAATAAAGATTCGGAAAGACGGAGAGAAAACTCGATATCTTGAACGACATCGATCATTTTACAAATTGAGTTCAACTTATTATTTTAACGTTCGTGAATTAAATCAACAATCGATTGAAAATTTATATCACTTCCATTTCTATTAATTTGTTTTGAGTTAATAAACATTTATTTTAAAATTGAATATTTTCCTGTTTAATCTCACTGGTAAAAATCGATTCCAAGTTTTTATCGATTAAATCCGGATCAATTTATAGGATTAGGGTAAATGTTAGGGTTATAAGTTAAGTTAGGATCCTGTCCATAATTTCACCCGGCATCATTTTTCAACCGGAGAGTAATTATCCAATCAGTGTGTTCATTAAATTATGAAGCTCTTGCGGCTTTATATGTACTAGGGTTAGTTGTGGTTAAAACTGCGGCTGGGGGATCAGAAATATAACATAAACTACCACTCATTATTATCATAATTAAAGATCTCATCAGAGAAGGCAAAGTGTGCTACAGAAACAGGCAGAAAAAATTTTATTCTTTTTCTTATTTTACAGAAGATTTAAAACTTTTTTGATCTTCATTCAATTTCGTACATAAGATAATCTTTTTTTATACTTCTAAAAACTCATAAAATGCATATACATACTTTTAAAAATACTATAAATGGAGAAAAGCATTTAAAATTTTTATAAATTTAACAAGTTCCGTTATCCTTCGACTAGATGGTATATATTTTTAGGCCAACGTTGGATATAATTGATGTTTGAGAAATGAGTGTGTTGTTGTCCAATCACAAATTTTCGACCTAAAAGGGTCGTATTTCTTTCTCGGCTTGCGGCGTTCTTAGTCAACTCTCCCGGCAGCAGCAGTCTCACTCCAATCTTGATCTCTGCTCGTGATCGTCGACTTCTTGTTGAATTGCGCCAATCGACTGGCTTCACTTGTAATCTGCTCAAACACATAGTTCACAAGACTGTTCATGATCAAAATGGTCAGTGTCTGGGTGCACCTGCCGCAGCAAGAATTAATGACTTGGATTTTCATAATCTTTGTCACTCTGATCGATTACTGACATGAAGAGAAATAACAGTCAGAAACAAACATTTTTCTTTTTTTCATTTGTGCAACGGTATTAACAAATCGAACTTGAAAAATAAAATCACA
>MQRK01226760.1:48369-58469 GCA_001938485.1 Girardia tigrina
CTATTTTTATAATTATATTATAATAAATAATAAATTAAATGTTAAGTATTTTACATCTACTTGTTTATTAATACTAAATAACATTCTTCATTTTTTGAAAAAAGTTTACAAAATTTAATCATACAATTTGTCTTTTTTTAACATAAAAAATATGAACCAGTTTTGTCTTCTATCAAATAAAACATTTAAAATTAACAATTTAAAAACTAAAAACAATTTGAAAATAACAATTACTAACTAAAATTTAATAACAATATATTATCATAAAATTTCTAAACTTCATGAATAATAAATAACCTATTTTAATAAACAAAAAAAATTAATTAGAAATATTTATATTCATATTAAAATGATATTTTTTAATATATTTTGTGTTGCTTTAATGAAAAGAAATTTTATGATATTTGTTCAAGCGAGATAATGGAAATGAATTTTCTAATAAACTTTGTCTTGAAAATATGCAAATAAAGTAGATCAATATGTCTTAAATAATTTAATTTAAATAAAAAACAAAAAAAATATTTCTTAAAAGAAAACTTTTTAACAATTATCACTTAAAATAAAATTAACCTGAAATTAATATTATACATTTTACAAAAATCAAAATTAAAATCTACAGAAAGAAATACTTTTTTTCAAAAAACTTAAAATACATTAATTATATTTGTTAATTTCGGATATATTTGACGAACCCGTATAGAAATCGGCCTCAAGATTAAGATTTAATTTCAAAATTTTATTTCAATACAAATTTCTGTTTTTTTTAACAAATTTCCGATGAACATTATTTTCTATTTACAAAAATTTTTAAATAAATTTAGTGTGATACAATTATTAATACGGTAAAATTTCAAAATCTCAAAATTTTAACTTTAAAATTTCTCACTTTTAAAGTTTTAAGAATTTTGAAAATTTTACATTTTATGTTTAAAAATTTTTCTGTCCTCAAAATCATAATATAAACTTATTTAAATCTGGAAATTGTTCGGGCGATTTAATGCACATTATTCGAGTTATAAGATGATCATGCTGCCAAATTAATCTCCGACATTGGAGACGATATCATAACGTACATCGAATACAAATTCAATAATAAAATCAAGGCCTTCATTGTCATTAAAAAGATTCGATTATTAGCGGGTTTTGAAAAGCCAACATTTAGTAAAAATATTGTGCATCAAATGTACTATTGATGGACGAAAAGAAACATTGGATTTCAGATTAGAAACAAATCTTTTCTTATTAAAGAAAATCTTCTATCATTTTTATATAATTATATATATAGTTCAGAGAGAGCAAAAGAGTTCAAACGATTTTTAGAACATCGAACACCTGTTGGCTTAAAATTGAGAATAATCTTTTTAACTAATAAATGCTGGAACTATTTTTCCAACAAATCAAAAACTCCTTTGTGTATTAAGGCAAATCTAGTTTATCAATACAAATGTCACAAGTGCGAAGCCTTGTACATTGGAGAGACAATTCGTCATCTCCGCACTAGAATTGCTGAACATACTCAATCGAGTAGAAATAGTTCGATATTGAGCCATATTAAAAGATGTAAAGGTAATCTTATGAATTACAATAAAGATTTTAAAGTGATTTTAAATAATTTTGACATAAATTATGAAAGGATTATTGCCGAAGCATTGTTAATAAAGCATCATAAACCATGCTTAAACGTGTAAGGTGATTCATCTAATCATATTAAAGTTTTTTAAAATATCATTAAAATACCTTTTTTTTAAAGAAAAAAAGCATGTTTTTGAGACGTATGATATAATAGTTTTTCAACTATATAAATAGCAATTAATCACTTTATTTCATTGCTCTAAAGATGCTGAAATGGTGAAACACGTATGTATTGTGAATAAATTTAATATTCGAAAATGGCCTTTCTTTTCATTATATATATATATATATATATATATATATATATATATATATATGTTTGTGTGGGTGTGTTAAATAGGGAGTGTTGTCAATAGTCTTTCTAAAACACTACCGACAATACACACTATTTTCACCGAACAACATTTATTCCTTAACAAAAAATATGATAATACAGGTTAATTTAAATAGAATACACCAAAATAACCATCTATTTATTCATTTCTGAATTAGTGATCATTTGATACAGGAATATTCTTTATTAAACTAGGCGACAATTTTAATTTATCTTTATTCGAGAATTACTTAATTATTTATCCTCAAAATTGCGACTCTTCAGCAGAAGGCGTTTTATGTGTTTTAGTTTTGGAAAACATGTGTAATTATCCCTGTGTAATATGCTTTTTGAACAGAATTTGGTATTGATACATCCCATCATGTAAGCATACGACGGTTGCTTAACCATATAAAAGAGACAAGATGTTAAGGAAAAGTCCTAAAAGAGCTCGTGTTTCAGAAAAGCAAGTTGAGAAAATTCATGAAACGTTCGAAAGAAGCAAGTCGTGAGGCTCCGATTCTTCAAAGCACTTTAATATCAATATCACGAAAGATTGAATAATAGCTACAATCAACATCCTGGATGAGGAGATCCTAAAGTGAGTTTGGTAGGGAAATTTCAAATTAACTTAATGCTGTCTGTTCCACTTGGTAGTAATACGAAGGAAATTATATAATTTATGAATTTATTATTATATGTGCTAATTATTATTATCTATTTTTTTATGTTTTAACTTTGCTTATATAAAATGACTTTACCATTTTCCTATGTAAGTCGATTAAATCTCGTCATAAAATTATAATCCGAAAAGCAGAGGGTGAGTAGATCGAAAATAAATACCAATATGAATAACCATTAATACATAATGTTAAGTAATATTTTTTCCCGTTATTATCTTTTTATTAAAATAAAAAATTTTAATGTTAATATAATGGATTACGGGAAACCGAAGTGGGGCCCGTAATCAATTGCTTGCTGAGAAGCGAAAAACCGACTGAGGCTCCGGAAAAGTTCTAAAACTATTGGACCTGAGGGTTACTCATTTAGCCATCGGGAAGGGGAAAGCATAATATAAAAATTTTTTGTGCGTGACGTCACATTATTCAAACGTAGAGATATGATGATGGAATTATTTTTACGTCATTGCACATAGAATTTAATACTCGCTTCTATGCAATGTGCCCTGATAACTAGAGTCATATTCACTAGGGTAAATGAATAGATCAAACTTACTTGGCTAGCAATTCAGTTTGTAAGTAATATAAAGCGCTTCAGAAACCCAAACGAGGATTCTAGTAGGACTTAAAGTCAATAAACTTCTCTCAGATTCCGTAGATGTTTGGAGTGATCTGAGAAGGTGGAAAGTAGGGAAATTGAATTTCTGTATATTAAATGAAGAAAAGTTAATAACGATAACAAAAGCTTTGGAAACAGTATTTTAACCAAGACTCACTGATGAGGAACAGAAAATACTGAATTCAAACAATGGAAAATTCTCAACAATAACAATTTAATTTAAGTTTGGAGAGAAAGGGGCATAGTTCGGAGGATAAAAGAGAGACCCAAAGAAAATGGATTTTATTTCACTAATTGAGGGGCTTTATGTGTGTCAGACAGTCAGTCGTATTTATCAGAGTGTATACTCCAATTGACTGTGGATATACACAAGAGGAAAAAGTTTATTTTTATCAAACTTAGCAGGAAACGGTCGACAAGGAAAGACAATATAAACAAAATAGAACTGTTTGGTTAACTTAAACTTGTGGATCAAGAAGAAGGAACAGTATCAAAACATAATTTTTGCACCAAGCGAGTGGTTCCAAAATATCGGAAACCGAGAATTGGGATACCCACCAAATCCAATGGATAAATCCTTGAAATCTATAAATGGTTGGAAATAAAATTTATTTTTTTCTTGGAAGAATGCTTCAAAAATATTTTGAATAGATAGGAAGATTTTCCAAAAATTTGGAGAGAAGCCAAGTAAGTGGTAATCTTCAAATCGAAGGACTCCCAAAAAGACCCCAATTATTACCGAGGTATATTTCTTTTAGATGTATAAATAATCACGCTATTAGAATCAATCTTGCACACAGAACAGTTCAAAATCGGGCCAAAAAGTGGAACTTCCCTGTAGGAAATAAGCGTTTGAAAATGTCCCTAAAGAATCTCTTCAGAGTTGATTAAAAAAACTAAGGATAAAGGGTGAATACTCCGGTTCATCAAAGCCTTCTATGAAGGATTCGACGGTTCCATTATAAATGAAACATTCAAACTAGACAAATAACTTCTTTAAGGTTGTGTTTTACGCCCACTGCTTTGCAGTATTGTCTTTCATACAGTATTAAAAATAGTAGTATCCAATTGTCTCTGTGGAGAGATAAAGTTGATGACAGAACGTTGAGACTTCCTCAAGATAAACCGACTAGTCTCTACTGTTGATCTATGTCTTATAGACATTGACTGAAACAATCTGGTCAATAATCAAAAAAATATGAAACAAAGTATTCATTTATTCAGAGCTCAAAATAATCATAAGACGAAAGTTTTGAACTTAAACAAAGATTTCATGGTCTACACTGTTCGGTATCAGCTTGAGGATGGTCTTGAATGGGTCTCTGAATTTAGTTAGAAAAGATCTAAGATCTTTTCAACTGCAGCACTGATAAAGAAGTAAAAATAAGAGTAAAGAAAGAAAACCAGAAGATTTTAAGAATTCAAAGAGCTTCAATGTAATTTCACGAAATACAAAAAGTATGGTTAATTCTTGCCTATTACGGTTGCGAGAGCTGTAGAACTACAGACAAGAACTTCAAAATATTTATTATAAAGGTGAATAAAATTGAAAAGATCAATATGGAAACACTGGAAATTAGACTTTTACACCTAATAGATATCATCGCAAGCAGACAATTTACCCTTAATTTTAAGACTAAAGAGACAGAGAAGTTTGAGTACATCAAACTAATCTGGATAGCCGAAGTGTCAATTTGGAACATGATTAGCAGGAGAATGAAGAATTTTATCTCAGAATGCCCGTGAGTAGAAATAGAGTGAGTCGTTGTGGATGAAGCTATAAATGAAGACTTCATAGATCATATTATTCACAGAGAAATTATTCACTGTATCTAACAAAGCATATTTTAATTCCTTAATAAAATCAGGAAAAAATTACAGAACAAAACAGGTTTGCCAAAACTGATCCATATGTGGGTGAAACCTTTCCATTTCTACAACAACGATGTTACAAGTGATTTTACAAACAAAAGTAACTGAATAGGCACAACATAAATGATCATACAGTGTCAATTTCCGCCACACAAGATATGTCAAAGCCCGATAGCGAAAGCAAAGGCTTTCAATGTACATTATACAGGGAATCGTATTAGACGAATGTATGACACTTAATACTCTCCAATCGTGATCATCGAGTTGATTCAGTAGAAGAAATTGGAGAGCCAACAGTATCATCAGTACAACTAATTGAAAGTAGCAACATCACTGTAAGCATCATACTCATTCCCAATGTTTCAGAGCACCAACAACAACCAGCAACAGATACTCAAACTGTATTTGGTCTACATTTTATCAAGAGACATGCACAACAACATCAATGCACATCTGCTCGTTTCTAACTGGGAAACAGAAATGATCTCGTAGACTGAAGTATTCCATATGAAGCATATCAGGGGCTGCTAAACACATTCTAGTTTTAGTGGACACTTTAAAAAGCTTTAGAGGTTCAATATCATTTAAAGAGATGGAGAGACCAATTTACGTCATTTCTTTAATATCTTTTTTATTTCATACTATAATTTAAGTTCTTGTAAATATTTCTTATCTGGTGAACTGTCTTATTTTCTGTGTCAAACAAAAATCATTTTTGCCTTTTTTCTTTTTGTTTTAAACGTAAAAATATTTCTGTGAGGAATGTTTTGAATTGTGTGTTGATATTGTGCATGTTGTATGTTGATTCGGATTGTGCCTCTCCTACACAGATGGATTATTGATATTTTCTTTGATTTAATGTAATTTAAAATTTTAATATATTAATTTAATATGTTCTTTTTTTTTAAATGTTTAGATTTAATTTCAACCAATTAAATTCTTTATAATTAATATTTTTTTATTAACAGATTTTCATTTATTGAAAATAATTAGTTTGAACTCAGAAATAAATTGATCAAGAGAGATGTCAAATAGTGAATGCGTTTGTGGTATTAATATATGTTGTAAACCTTATATTGATGTATAATAATTTCTAAACTGGTACAGCTAAAAAATTATATATTTATAACTAAAACTATCACATACAAAATTAGTCTCACTAAAAATAGTTTGTAATCTATTTAAAAAAATAATATTTCTAAATATTATATTAAAAAAACCTTAAGAAAGACATACAAAAAATTATTTCAATGTTTATTGATTTTTTAAATTGTAATTGTAATAATTACACGAGTATTTTATTCTCATCTCATGTTCTATATTTTTCTTCGTCGTTGCCATCTTCTCAGATCTTTATGTTTTCTGACATTCTATGATTCTGACAAAGTTAAAACATTCTTTCATTTCAAATAAATCACGTATATTTATAAAAGCGATCTGACGGAAATAAAGCTCAATTATAACGAATGTTATTGTATAACATCTAACAAAAGTGTTTATTTTCCCTTTCAAAGACTGAAAAGACTCAATTAGATAATAAGTGAAAATATATAAATATCTTCAAGCATCTCTTTCATTTTCATTTCTGTCTGTCGAATAACAATGATTAAGATATGAAAGGGAAAACATTTTGAAGGTGTATTGCCTGTATATATAATAATATTTATCTTTTTTTTGTTTCTTACTGAGTAATTAAAACACTTCTCCGAAAGAAATGAATTGAAATTTTATTCCTGTTAAAAGCTATAACAATAATAAAACCAAATTTTCTTTTATCTATTACGATACAAGGGTGGAACATGATACGCCGGTGTCTATCGGTTTAACTAATGAAGATTGTCCAAGAGTAATCTTTGGTGGGGTGCTGAGTTTTCAGCTGGATAATATAACGGGTGGGGGAGTGCTTCACTGCCCGTTTCCCTGTCTCACTAAGTGCGTTCATACAGTCAAAAGTCTTCAGAATTACAGAACGAAGGAACATAATTGGTCGTTTCTCAGTGGGAAGATAAAGAGTGCTCATGCATTGAAAGCTCACACTCTTCATCTGAAGCCGTGTGAGAGGATCAGAAAACTTTGTATTTGTGAAATGGTTTCTACCCGATAAAGAGTTTATGATTTACTACCCTGTGTGCCATTCGGCGGAGGCTTATATAAGCATTTAAATAACTGAAAAATAAAAATTTATAGATAATAAATATTAGACGAAAAATATTTTTATAATATTGTTAGTTAAGATGGATTCTAATATAATGGTAGAATAATAAAATAATCATAACATATTTTCTTTAATTGTTTCTGTTATATTATTAATAATTAATAAAGTATTCAAATAAATGAAAGACGTTGTTTTACAATGCTTTTATTTTGCCTTTTTTGGATTTTATTGATTTAAATAACACATTTTAATTAATTTTTAATAAGATTGATTTAATTATTAGTTTCAAGTTAATTAAATAAAAAGAAAAATGTATATTATATATTTAAAAAATATGAAGAGTATTTTTTAACTTTGAAACGATTATTTTATTAATCTTAAATTACGTTTTTTCTATTCATTTAAAATAAAAATATTCACAATAAAAATATTTTTCTTTTTTCTATTTGAGAAGAAAAAGTTTAAAATATTTGTGACACAATTTGTAATTAAAAACAATTATTAAAAATTGTTCCAAGAACTATTTTTATACTTTTATTTTTTATAAAAATAAATTCTTTAATTAAATTAAATTAATTATCGTATTAATTAAGTTTTTTTGAACCTAAAATTTATTTAAATATAAAATTTAATAGAATATAATGAAATTCATCATTTAAACAAAAAAAGTAAGAACTGATAATAATTTTCAGATGATTTAAAAATCCGGTAAATATTCTCTCTTTAATATTCATCATTATCATATCTGCCAACATTTGCTGCAATAATTGTCTTTTTGTTTTAATTTATTCCCGTGATTTTATATCATAAACTTTTGTTGGATTAACTGTTCATTAATTAGACGTTTTAATCTCTTTTGTGATTTTTACGATAGTTTTAAAAAAAATAAATGATTTCTCATTTTTTCTTTTTAATAAAATTAATTAGCAAAACAAAATTTTACATTTTCTATTTTTAAAATAATTTTAATTGAAAATAGAATCAAATGAACGATTTATTTTGTAAAATGGCTTCTGTATTTTGTTACAACTGTAAATTAACTTGAATAAACAATAATGATAATTAATCATTTTAAAGAAATAAAAGATATTAAATGAGAAATCTTCTAAATGCCATGCAAAATTTAAGTAAGGTGTTATATATATATATATATATTCTTACGATTTCCTAAAATTAATGTGTAATCTTAAGTTTCAAAAATAAATTCATTAAACCATATTAATAATAGTAATAATTATTAATATTATTATGTTAATTCGTTTAAGAAATATAGAAAGAGAAGAAGCTGATTTAAGTCCAAACAGTTAATACAAAATTTCAGGGAAAATGGAATCAATTTGGTGTAAATATTGTTTGTAAGTGTATTTTGTAAAACAGCTAACTGAAACAGATGTTTCAAGGAGCTCTTTTAGCGAAATATATAAATTAATAAAAATATTAAAAAAAATAAATTTTAATTTAACTACACTTTATAACAATATAAAAAATTAACAGTAAGAAAATTGATATAAAATCCGAACAATTCGAATAGTTATTCAAAATACAATTGTGCTGATCGTCAACGAGATTGGCAGAAGACGTGGCGGTGGCGGTCAGATATTCGTGGAATTGTTGAACGAGCTCGAGGGAGATTCGATGTTGGGTTTTGTGGAATTACTGTTGTTGATATTGAGAAACGGAAAGATGGCGATGAGTAAGGAGGAGATTCGATGAATTGAGATTGGGATTGTGAAATTATATTATAAACGGGTATAAGGAAATAAAGCGATAAAGTCCATAATGATAATTTTCGAATAAACCACGTCAATCATTTATTCAAATCATCATCATTGTATTATCAAATTCCCTCTAATGTCAACAGAACAATCGTGTTGAGTTAGGTATTTTATAAATCAATAACATTATAATTTATACTGAAACTTGAATCGATTATAATTAATAATAATATATATATATATATATATTGTAGTGCCCTACTTATTTTGTAAATGCAAAAAAAGTTAATATAATTTAATCTCTCCTTTACTTTATTTCTGCCCTTTATTTCTTTTGTGCATAATTTCTTTGTGGTGTATTTTTTTGGTGTGATATATGTTTTGGCACATTGTTATTTTTTTGGTATGACTTTGGTTTGTCTTACATAATTTTTTTATGTAAACATTTTTTGTATGTGTTTCACAATATTTTTTTGTAATTTATTATTATTTATTTTTTTTATTCTTGCGACTAAATCAACATTATATATAATATATGTAATATATTATAATAAATATCATATTGACCATTAAAAAAGATCAATAAAAAATTGAACAAAGAAAAAAAAGAATTCCTGATTAGATATCGTCCACAAAATTAATCTTCAGACTACAATCATTAAAAATCTCAGTTTTGACGTTCTTTCTATTCTTCCAAGTCATCTACCGGGACTCCAGACTTTTAAAAAATATCGAGATCGAATACAACAAATAAAACAGTCGAGAAATAGACCGCACGACAATCGACCGGATATTATTATATCTACAGATCAATTTTCATGTCGACCATAAAACTGTTCAATCGTTGGTCTATCAATAACGTTTATTTATACGGATCAATCGTTTGTCTATCAAAAACTTTTATTTATACAGGTTAATTGTTATCACTAGTCTCCCAATAAAGTTTCGTTAAAAGTTGATTAAATTTTGTTCTTTTATTTTAACTTATACTAAATTAATCTAATTTTGTGTTAGGTTAGTTTAGTATACATATTTTTCCAGCTTATTCAATAGTCCTGTTAACTAGAAGAATAAGTTGTTATATATATATATATATATATATATATATATATAT
>MQRK01226763.1:8178-19521 GCA_001938485.1 Girardia tigrina
TTGAAAAATCATTTGTTCTGACGATGACGGTTAAACCGTCGAAATTAATAAACGTTTTTAATTGGCTTTCAAGTTTTGATTTTAATAACTTGCCAATTTCATTTCAATTTATTCACAATTTTATTGAAATTTAATTTTTTAAAATAATGATTTTTTAATTCTTTATTATGAGAAATCATATTCTTTATAATTTTTATTATTATTATAGTTTGGATCATTTATCTGAACAACATGTAGCAGAACTTTCATACATTGACAAAGTTCTTGATTTAAAATAAATTCAATCGTTATTTTTCGAACAAATATTTCATTTTAAAGTTTTAATCAATAATAAATATTTTTTTAATTATTGAGATTAAAATTTAAATTAAATAATAAATTAGTTTTTAAACTGTGGAAATTTAATTTATTTAAGTTTTTGAAACCTAGTTTAAACATGCCAATTGATTTAACAACTCATATTAACGTATTTTATGGTAAGACATGAATGACTGAGATGAATGTTCTGAATTGTTTGTTGTTTTATAGTTTGCATGTGGTGTGTTAATTTGGATTGCGTATCTCCTAGTTATATGGCTGATTGGTAATTTCTTGATTTCTACTTGTAAGAGAGTGTTGTTAATTTTTTAATTTTCAGAAATAGGAAATTCGGTTTTTTAAAAATTTCGAAATCTAATCGAAATTAAAAAAAATATTGGAAAATTAAAAAAAAGAAAATTTGTTTAAATAACAAATTTAACCTTTTGTAGATTTTGAATAAATTTTGCAAGTTTTAATTTCTTTTGATTTAGAGTGGAAGATAATTCCCAACCTAACATGATGGCAGCGCTAGCGGATTCAATCACGAACCGACTGATTCCTGACATGTTCCAGATCGAAGAAGACCTAGAGAAATTTATTTCTCGCTGCAGAAGATATTTTGAAGCAGCGGAAATTAATCAAAAGAAATAACAAACATGTATTTACTCTATGATACACGAAGATCTCTTGGAAGCATATGAGAACACAGCTGGTAAAGCCGATAATTTTGAAGATCGGCTAAGTCTGGCGTTTGAGAAGCCAAGAGCAGCCGCGACGGATTGGGAAAAACTGTTGAGTTATCCCAAAGGTTCTGATAACGCACAGACCTTTTTCAAAAAAGTAGACCGGTTGGTAAAAAATACGTTGTCGCATAGACTCGAGGAAGAAGAGCTAAAAGCTCAAATGTTAATTCATTGCATTGGTGATGAAGATGTTGTTCGTGAAATTAAATTACGGAAGTTAAAGAGTGCCAAGGAAATATCGGAGTTCGTTGCACTCGTAGACGAAATAAACCACGAAAATAAGAGCAGGATCAATGCTGTCCGAAGTTATCGAGATGTTGTTCAAAACAGCAGGGCTCCTGAGGTAACTAAAAAATGGGTAAATCAGACTCAACCGAGAAAACAACTCCCAAGAGAGGAATCAACCGAGTCAAAATGCTATACTTGTCAGCAACCAGGACATTTTAGCAGAAATTGCCAACAAAGAAGACCTGTGCAGTGTTGGAATTGTAAAGAGACTGGGCACATCAGTCGAAACAGACAGTCATTGGTTTGTTTCTTGTGCGGAAAAAAGGGACATAGGCGAACTCAATGTCCAGAGATACGCTATGAAAAATGTGGCCGGAATGGGCATCTAGCAGCGGCATGTTTAGTGAACTCTAGCAGACAGAATAATAGTTACGACAATGGAAGATCGAGAGTGCAGAACAATGATCGATACACTTGTTCAGAATTGCAGAACAGATGTTTTTAGCATCAATTTCGGAAAGATTCACAAATCTAACAAATTTTTCAGGGATGTTTTAGTTTCATTAAAAAATTGAACACCAAGTGAAAGCTATTCTACACCTGCAATATCAGCTGTTTCATCAGCTAAAATTGAAAACTAAACTGATTTACTGATTTCAGAAATGATGAAATCTCTCAATTTCAAGGCGCAAAATTCAATTAATTGATGTTCAGTTCTGACAGATGTATATCGTGTGTTTGTAGGTGCTATGATCAAATGTTTTGTAATCACAAGCTTCAATTCGAAGTCGAAATAAATCCTTTAAATTTCCTTCATTGTTATGTTTTCCTTGCAAGTGTAAGTCATGTGTGGTACAAAATATAATCGAAGACAAAATTTAACATAGTTATATTCGATTCAATTTTATAGTCGTCTGTGCAGCAGAATCGATTTTACTAATTATATTTTTATGGGGAATTTTTAACGGTAATAAAATTTTTGCATCATTAGTTGCTTCTTTGTGCCAATTCGACGTCAGATGATTTCTAGCAGCTTTATGAAAATCTTTATAATTTATAAATGCTGATTTTATAAATGCCTCCTGAAGACCTCGATGAATGTTTGGTGGAAAAAGGATAAAATATTTGCAAAATGCGCATTTTTTAATTATTGAATAAAACAACCATGGTGAATATTCTTCTATCTAATGAAATCAAAATCACCTTTTCCCAGTTAAATCTTTTTTTAATCGTATTCTTTTTTAGGAATTGTTGTATTTAGGAGAATCTTTAATTTTAACTTAAAATTTTTTTTATAAACATTTATCACTTTTTAAATTTAAATTTTGACTTTTTGGTAAAAATTCCCTTATTAATCAGTTGAAAATCAATCATAAAATTGAAGAGATATGTCTTCATCAAATCAGTTAGTCGAGTCTCCACACGCTCATCATTTTTCAAGTAAAAAGAAGATCATTGACTTCCTTTGCGATGACCTAAAATTCCTGCTTTCAATCCATGCACGAATGACTGCCGTTGATGATCTTTCATTCTCCGTATTTATTACATCGTTAGATCTACGGAATTACTTTACAGCATTGGTACGCGACCTACCAAAATCAAACGATAAATTGTCGAAAGAAATGCAAAACATTAAAGCATGTGTAGGATGTTTCAGCTTTTCATTTGATTAGTGGACATCAACGAAAAATCGGCGATATCTGACTCTCAATCTTCAAGGACCTCAACGTTAGAGAAATCTTGGATTAGCTCGAATTCGCGGTTCATTGTCAGAAGAAAGCTGTGTTCAAGCAGTCAATGTTACGTTGCAGAAATTTTCACTAGATTTAGGCAAAGACATCGTAAGTGTGGCGACATTTGAATGTACCATGATGAACAAAGTCGGGTGACTTATTGGACCAAATCAACAGATATGTCTTGCCCATAAAATTTATTTGGCTATTATGGACAATACTAGACCAGAGTTCCATCAATCTGAAATTGAAAATGTAGTCGATCCAGCACCAATTTTATATGAATAATTTCTTTTATTGTAGAATTTTTTAAATATGGGAACACACATTTGTTGTGGTTTTTTTAATTAATCTATTTTACAACATTAAAAGTTAAAAATTTAGATTGTTTGACAATTTTCGACTGCTAAAACTCAATTGACCCATGAAAAATATTTAGTAGAAAATCACTTGTAAATTTGCTTTCATAATTATCAATGTTGTTTGATTAAAAATATTGATTAAGGCTAATTATAGACAATTAATACCAGACACATTATGAAGTTTCAGAATATTATTTCTAAAGAAATTTTATATATGAATGATAATTTTAGTATTAAAATTTATTAAATGAAACAAATGATGCTAATTTGGGGTCTCCTTTATTTTAAGAAATTATGAAGATTTGATGAAAAAAAAGTTTTTACGAGCAGTTACAAGAGGAATTGGTGAATTGAAACTCTCTCAAGAGATGCCAACACCTATTCACGAATTACTAGAGCACATCGTAGTTGAAGTAACTGTATTTCTAATTATTAATTTTTTAATAATAGATGTTAGCAATACGAAAGATGTCTTCCATTAACAAATTTCGATGTGGAATTCAAGTCTGAAGCTATAAAAATTTTAAATCTACTTTATATATATGAAAGGATATATGATCGTCATTTCATATTTTTACTATTTCCTCTTCACTATGGATTAAAAGAAGCATATGATAGTATTCCTTTAAATACAAGTTAATCATTACATATACTATCATTATATATATTACTATTACATAATAGTATATTATTGAGTATTGTAAATGCTAATTTGATATTTTTTAAAAATATTTTTTAAAAGAAATTGATTATTTTACATATTTGAAACTCCTTTTCCATTGTCAACAATTATAATTTAATGTTTAAGATAAGAAAATGTTAATTTGTGGGAGATTTTATCAGTAAATTTTATTTTTTTTGGATTTCATTGAATATAAAAGGCAAAATTTTTTCATTTATTTTAATTAAAGATTTTAAGAATTGAGACGGTATTACTTTATCAATTTTTAATATTAAGTAATGGATTGAAGTGTCTTATCAATAATGATTCATAACAATTGTCCAAAAAATCCAGTCGTCGTTTATATTGTCCATATTCTTCCAGTACTTTATTAGCACTGACTCAAACATCCCAGTGTATTTTACAGCATCACCCGATAACTTAGTCGGTTGCTATCCATGGTACTTCTCGTATTTGTTTTAATTCGAGTCACAGGGGAAAATGTTCTTTCTTCTGTGGCAGTTATCACTGAAAGAGTGAAGAAAATTCGTAAAAGATTTTTAATATTTAGAAAATAGCGGATATCACATTGAAAAAATGCTTCCAATGCTGTCACTGGCTGGTCTTTTGGGAGACACTAAACCTACATTTCCGAGTAAATACTAAACTCTGGTGACAATTACAGCTTATCGACAGAATTTTCATATAATTAGCCAAGTATTTCAAAGTTGATATCGGTAAATTTATGGCATTGGAAAGGAATGAGAGCTTCAAATATTGCAAATATCTTCTCTCTGATTAAGATACAAAGTGCCATCAAAATTGCTCTGTGAAAGCACAATTCTTTCCTGAAATCTCTATAAAAGGTAAACTGAATATTATTTTTATGAAGTTGCCTTCTAACGTTGTCAAGAAATACGTCGTAAACAGTCTTCCTATAATAGTCTTCAAACAATGATAACTGCAATGATAACAGAGCGCTGAGTAGTCCTGGAAATAGGGATTCCAACATGATCTGAAAATATACGTACTAAAAGTCCATCAGCTCCTGAAAAGATTAAAAATGAAAAGTTTCCTGACTATACTCACGAAATTGATCGCATGCTGCTAGATTTTGGGATTCCGATTGTAAGGTTTGTTATTGTAATTGTTTTTGTTAGTGGAATAGTTAACGAGGCGATTTCTTTGGCAACAAGTAATTATATGACGAAGGAGCTTTTCTCTATAGCAGACGGAAGAGCTTCTGCCTTTGATGAGGTTTCTGTATCGTCATCTTCTGATAAATGTTTCAAAGCATCCACAACAGGCTACAAATGTTTAATAAATCGAAATAATGTATCATGATTTTCAATCGATCGAGATTCACACCAAGTAATGAGCATCGATTTATTCTTCTCAGATAGAAAAGTTTTAAGAATAATATATCTTTTTGGAGAGATTGAGAAATAGCTGCACACTTGGGACACGATGCCATGCATATTGCGGAGAGAAGATATATCTGATATTGAACAAGAGCCAGGTTGAGATTATATTTTGGATCCTTTTGCGTTTTGTTAATAATATCCGGTTTACCTTTGACAGAGATTTCTAGAAAAAAATTATTCTTTCAGAGAGCAATTTTTATGGTACAGTGAAACTTCCCCATAAGGTACACCCCATATAAGATACAGCTCCATATACGGTACGGAAATATTTTTTTTGTATTTCACTGCATAAAATGACTTTGAATCCTCTCTACATTGGGTACACCATCATAAGATACAGTTTTAATAAGAAAATCAGCAAAATTTTGTTATTATAACCCTTGTTTTTTATTTTAAAAATCATTTGTTTAAATAATATTTTGTTTTTAAGCATTTTTTTAATTTTAAAAATATCCGGGGGTCACACGGAAGATTTGCCTTTTTAACACTCATAAAAACGAGCATTTCCTCGAAAAAGATTAAAAGAAAAAAGATAGATTTGAAAAAAAAGATAAAAATCATACAATTTGTCGAGAAAGGAAACAATATAAGGTTTACTGCAAAGGAATTCGCTGTGTCGAAAGGCACATTTCAAAAAGCATTGGAAAAGAAAGAAATTATAATGGCAGAGCTAGAGTCGGGAAGGTCGCTAAAAATAACAATAATAATTAAACAAAGCGACGTGAACATTATTTTATGGAGATGGTTTGCCAATGCTAGATCATTGGGTTATCCAATAAGTGGTCCTATTTTACAAGAAGAGACGTTAAAAATAGCAAAAAAAATTGGTATTGAAGATGAGACATTTATGGCATTTGAAGGGTGGCTTCAAAAGTGGAAGTCTATTAATGATATTATAAGTTACAAAATTTGCGGGGAATCTGGTGCTGCTGATATTAAAACTGCTATAGAATGGAAATCAAATTTAATGTTGTTTAATGAAGATTATGATTTTGCCGACATATTCAATATGGATGAAAGTGGATATATGTTCAGATTCTTACCGGATATGACATTGTCTAGATCTAGAGATATTTGTAAAGGTTGAAAACATGCTAAAGACAGATTAACCATTATTTTAACGTGTTCCATATTGGGTGAAAAACTCCTTCTAATTATAATTGGGAAATCAAAATTACCTAGATGTCTAAGAAATATTGATTTGTCTAAGCTAAACGTTAAATATTGGTCAAGTTCAAAAGCCTGGATGACTACAACCTTATTTAATTCGTATCTTAGAGAATTGGACGACTATTTTAAGAAAAGAAATAGAAAAATACTTTTATTTCTGGATGTACCAGTGCATTTAATTGATCTTGAAAATAAACTAACAAATATTAAGCTAAAATTTTTCCCACCTAATTTAACCAGTGTGATACAACCACTCGATGCTGGGATCATAAGGAGTTTAAAGGCATATTGCAGAAAGTATCAGATTTTAACTTTATTAGAAAAAATTCAAGATAAAGTGCATGTATCTGAACTCGCTAAGAAAATGAATATTTTTGATGCGATTAAATTTTTGTCTAGCGCTTGGAACGATATAAAGCCTGAAACTATACAGAAGTGCTTTAAAAATTGTAGATTTTCAAAAAATACTGATATCGCTAAATATGATTTAAATGAAATAGAAAATCAAGTGAATGAATTTGCCGAAATAGCAGAAAATATTGGGATACAGGGTAAAAATTTGATATTCGAAGAAATTATACCAGAATTTGAAATGCCGGCGGTTGAAGATTTACGCGACGCTATAATTGAAGTTTTATGATGATTATTCTATTGAAGAAAATGATGTGATCGAACCCGAGAATGTGGAAATAAATAATAAATCAATGGAATTCTAATATCTAATGACGAGGCAATAAATTGTTTGATGAAATTAATAACTTATGTAAAAGAGAAACATATGTATGAAGGGGAATTAAATTTGTTAAAAATGAAACAGGATGTTATTTTTCAACATAAGAAGAATTTGAAACAAAAAGCAATTACAGATTTATTTTATTAAAAAATAAATGTTGATTAATGCTTTAATTGTTCCATTTTATTTTAAAATTTTACATCTTTTCTCTAAACATTTTTTTAAAAAAAATATGTTACTATCATTTGGTGAAATCTATTTATATTCCAAAAAAATATCAAGTGATTTTCTTGTAAAATTTAATAATTAGTAAATATAATATTTTTGATCTATAATTTTATTTAACATTGCTTTTTATTTCTTGAAAAAATTGCACCAAAAACGTTATTTTACATTCTATATAAGGTACACTACCTCATAAGGTACATTTTCGAAAAATTTTCTTGACAAATAGGGTGTACCTAATGGGGAGGTTTCACTGTACTTTGTATTCTCGTGTCCTCAGAAATGTTAAATTACATCCTTCCATTGCTAAAAGAATTCACAAACAAGGCACTTTAATGACTGGCAGCCTTCTTTTCCAGGGCATTTATTTCGAACATGACACATATTTAATAAAATGCACCTTATAACTTATGAGAAGAGGTCAACCACGACAATTTATCAAACCACATTGTTTGAAAAGGTAAATTTCTTTTACCGACAGGGAAAATGTATGTTAGAAGACAAAAGATCTGCACTAAAATATATTTAAATAACTAAATCACAAACACACATACATCAGTTATATACAGAATAAATGGAGAGTCAAAGGTTAACTCTGCTCTCGACACCGTAATAGTTCTATAATACAAATTTAGAATTATTCTAAATTTCTTGATTATGTAATATTTTATTTAATTAATTTAAATTTAATTCTATAATATCTCACATCCCCCTCGTTTTAAAAGGTTTCAACCACTCTATATTCCTCACCAATATTTTTCCGTTTTTATCTTGTAATTCATAGCTTCTGTTGTGTCGCTTTTTATGAATTTTCATCGGCCCATCGTAACGGTTATCATCTTTATTACTTCTGGTTTCAACTTTTACTAGAACATGTTCTCCCACATTAAATTCTCTATTTCCCCGTTTAATATTATCATATGCAATTTTACTTTGATTCTGTCTAACGGTATTTAAAATATCTTCACGATTTCTTCCTATCTCTTTATTACTATTCCATTGTCTATTTATCGGGAAACCAAATACGACTTCTGCTGGACTCATTCCGATTGACTTTTGTGTTGTGGCATTTAAGGAATATTCAACTTCTGGCAATAAGTCGACCCAAGTTTTTCCATTTTTATCTTTTAAAGAAGAAGATATAAAATCTCTGTCCTAAATTGTCTTTCGATTAGCCCATTGGTGTTGTGATGATATGGACTTGAATATTCAATCTGAATTTTAAAACGTTCTGCTAACTCCTTCATAACTTTGGATTGGAACGATTTTCCACAATCTAAATACATTATTCGAGGTGCACCATATTTTAATATCCATCGATTCAAAAGTATAACAGCAGTTGTATTTTCATCTTGTTTGGCCACAGCATTTAAAGAAATGTATCGACTAAATTGATCTATAATAGCTAAAATGTACTTTTTTCCTTGAAATGTCTGTTTGAATGGTCCACAAAAATCGAGAAATATTGACTCAAATGGAAAGTTAGTGCTTTTCTTAATTACAGTTTCTTTTGATCTCGTAGTCATTACTTTACGTTTTTGACAGGCCTCGCAAGATTCTACAATTTGTTTTGTAAAATTATATATTTTCATCATATCAAAATTAAGTCGAATATAATCATAAACTTTTTTAAATCCAGCATTTTATGGGTTTCAATAATGAACTGACTCCGTTTGTTATATAGTATCCATATTTTACCCTCAGTTGTGGGAATAACATCGTTTTTTATCCGAAAATTTCTCGTATTTTGTTTTTCCACATCTTCTTTGATTTTTTCGATTTCTTCATCATTTCGTTGCCATTCTCACCATTGGATTCTGTCATCAGAGCTATTATTTTTGTCTTTAACTTACCTTTTTGTGCTTCTTCATGATTCATTTTGCACTGCGAGCAATTTTCACATTTGCAACGTGATAAAGAATCTGCATTGGTATGATTGATTCCTTTTCTGTACTGCATATTGATGTTCAAACTGCTTAAATAATTGATCCATGTTTGGAATTGAGATGTAATCGGTTTCTTAGTTGTAAGCATGAATGTTATTGCTTTATGATCCGTCATAAGAGTAAATCTTTTACCATATAAATAATGCTTGAAATGTTGAGTAAAATAATAAATAGCCAATAACTCTTTCCTAGTTACACAGTATCCTATCTCATGTTTGCTCATTGAATGTGAACCATAGGCGATTACTCTTTCATTTCCAAAAGCATCTTCTTACGATAGAACACCTCCAATGGAATCAAAACTTGCATCAGTATCTAAAATAAATTCATACTGGTGTCTTCGATAACGCTTCTTTCATTTTCATTAACGCATCATTGCATGCTTCTGTCCATATCAGTTTGTCTTTGTTAAGCCCACATAAACTTTCCAAATTCTTTGAATATTTAGAATAATCCTTGATAATAATCCTTACGATAATAATTACATAATCCTAGAAAACCTCTTAAGTTTTTTAAACATTTCGTTTTCTCATAATCAATTATTGATTCAATCTTACTTTCATCTACCTTTATACCTTTTAAGCTTATAATATGTTCAAGAAATTTTGTTTCTTCTTTAATAAAATGACATTTTTCTGGATTTATTCTTAATCCCGCATTTCCTATTTTCTGAAAAATTTTATCTAAACGTTGAAAATGTTCCTCCAAAGTTTTTGAAAAAATCAAAATATCGTCTAGATAAACAATTGCCTCCTTCCAATGTATATCACAAAGAACTATTGTCATCAGTTTCTGGAACGTCGCAGGTGCTGCTGCTATTCCAAAAGGCATCCGATTGAAGCACAATTGTCCGGTTTTTGTTGAGAATGCCGTCTTTTCTTGTGACTCTTCATCCAATTTCACTTGTCAATAAGCATTATCTAAATCAATGGTACTGAAATACCGAGGTCCATTTAGAATATCCAAGATTTCTTCTATATGAGGCATTGGAAAGGCCGGTCTTTCCGTTATCTTATTAATTTGCCTAAAATCTAAACATAATCTTATGTTTTTCTTTTCCTTTTTCCAGACACAAGCAATTGGTGTGTTCCATGGATAGTTGCATTTCCGAATTATTCCATTCCTCTCTAAATTTCTTATGGCTTCATTAATTTTATCCTCTAAATTTATGGGCTAACGTCTTTGTTTGATATTTATAGGTCCTTCATTAGTTAATATCCTGTGTTTCATAATATTTGTGCATCCTATATCCCATTGATGTACCATGAAAACATTTTTATGCTTCTGCATTACTTTATATAACCCAGATTTTGAATCAATATTAAAATGTTTCATTGCCTTATCAAACCTTTCAAATTCAGTAACTTGTTTCCCAAATTTCGCATCTATGTTGCAAATATATTTATTTTGAATATTTTCGAAGTCATTATCTTTACAATTAATTTGAAGTTAAATTTATTTAAGAAATTGATATCTGCAATTATTTTTGGCGTAACTTTACCAGCAATATAGAATTCTACGTCTTCACTATGACAATCAATTCTAGAATCAATTTTATTAGCCCAAAATGTTTTCATGGCACATCAATGGGATATAGGGTGCACAAATATTATGAAACACACGATATTAACTAATGAAGGATCTATAAATATCAAACAAAGACGTTAGCTCATAAATTTAGAGCAGTGGCCTTCAACCTTTTTTAGACTAATGCCCACTTTTGCTTCATTCCCATCTATAATAAAAAACTACCGCCCACCAAAACTTGAAAAACTATTAGATCCAAATACTATTTATTGACAAAAGATAATGCAATAT